>KK499774.1:1480956-1773072 GCA_000688715.1 Glossina pallidipes
GCTAAGCAAACTTTCGCTTTATCAACCTCATTTATGACATAGTGTAAAAATACTGACTTTTCAAATATTAATTAATTTTTTTGTTTTGTTTATTATATTTTGTAAAAAAATTTTCCAAAAGTTTTATTTTAACTGAATTTTGACTTAAATCCCTTCGAGACTTCGTTTTATAGAATTCTGTTAAGGCCTTAACAGAGCTCTGTAAAGAAATTTTTGTTTGTGTCTTTGCTAGTTATATTTAAATATAACTTCACACCCTTTGCCAAAACGTAATTTGTCCCCTCAATATTAAATTTATTAAGATTTTAATGTATTATTTCATATACAACAATATATATAATTGTTTATGATCAAAGACTCTAAAAAAGCACAATGGCGAATATCATATTTTCAAACACATATGTTTTTTTCTCACACAGATTCTGAGTGGTTTTGATCAGGAAGATTACAGTAGTGGACGGTGAGGCACTACGAGAGGTGGTGAGCAAATTGAGCCTTCACCACAAGATAGTCCAATTGAGCTTCGACGAAGTTTACACTAACGGCGGAACAACATATTCCAGTGCGAAGGATGTGTTGCATGGATGTGGTCATACTCCATGTAAAGGATCTAAAACAAAATTTGTGTCGGAGGCGTACCGCACGATCCTAGTCTTCGGAGTGCATAGCATGTTGACGGCGTTCAATATGCCACTACGCTCGTCCCATCACCCGATCCAAAGGAGAACCACAATTACTGCTAAAAGTTATAGAAATCGCAGAGGTGGTCGGGTTAGATATGAAAGCGGTGGTCTGCGGCAGAAACCCCCAAATTCGAAGGAGGGAGGAAAATTGATAAAAAAAAAGCTGACGGCAGCGTGCATACAATCGTGCAAAAGTACAATTATATGCACATTCTAAAAGCATTCATACATATGAACTTTACGCCGGCTTAACAAAGTTCAACAATGTATTTCGTGAAGGCAGAATCTGCAGCTCCAACTGGCAGGGCCAGAAGGCGGTGCTAGCCGAGGTGAAAAATCATTTAAAGGACACAGCGGACCTGCTACGACATACACATGGCCATTCTGCGAAAACATATGCCGGATGTGTGCTGCATCGGACAAATTTGCTATGATTCGTGTTGTTCAAGCTGCTGTGCGGAATAAATTTCAGAGAGAAAAAGGACATCAACATCACGTGGATCTAACTTCTCCACGCGTTAGCTCCTCCGTGCAAATCTTTCTCAATTTCCCACTCCTCGAAATATTCGCTGTATTCCAATGGTGAGTTCGAATTTATCTTCACTGATTGTCATTTATAACCTAATTATTTATTTCTATTTAATTTCAGATTAAGACACAAGATGAGTCGCCACCAGACCATAGCAGCGAATCCTGATTGGGACGTTAAACGCAGTAAATTTCTGATACAATTGTATAATTTAATAATGCTCATTACAAATTATATGGTATTGAAAGAAATGACATTTCTTGATATCGATGATTACAATAACATGAAATACCGCCAAGAATTAACAGAATGTAAATAAAAGGAAAGGAAGAGCCCTTTTACGAATTATAATGAAAACCACATGCTTGCATGAAAAAACATGCTTCTTTTTTTACAGCTTGACGAAGACTTAGTAGGTGCTACTGCTGAAGAATAAATAAGTCAAAACATTCGTAAAACTCACCTGAATATTGGGCGCAGAAGATAAAAAATGTACATATATTTTACGATTTTTGAAAATCCTTTCTTTCTTCTATTTTCTCCCATTCTTTTACTTATCCTATGGGCAGAACTGATCTATTTTGCAGTATTGTTATTGGCAAAGTTGGTGTCCTAATTCGAAAATTGTCTTTCAGGTTGTACCAACGATATAGCAAATTTGGTAAACTCCATACAATTGATATAAAGAAATCCTCAACATTATTTGAGAAAAAAGACTCTCCTTTCCTTAAAGATATATATATATATAGATAACAATTCTGCACTGCAAAAAGAGACGAATAATGAATTTGCCACAATTTTTAATGCTCACCCTTTTGGGTTCGACAACAATTCTCTATTTAATAGTGAAAGCAGCTTTCAGTTATTGGAAATATCGTGGTATACTAATTAGAGGTAATTGCTAAGAAATAACAATATTTACTTTAAAAGAGTATGGAAGTTTTCGTATATGCGATTAAACAAATAGAAGTTTCCAGCAATCCTGAAAACTTATTTTGATTGATTGATGAAAATGCTAGCAAAGCGTCAGACACATGTATAGTAATTAATTTTCTATTCGACAAGCGCTAAACGATTTGTTAATTGACTATATTAAATTTTAAATTTAATACTTTTTAAATTTTAATTCAATAATTTGTATTAAATACAAAATATATTACTATTATTAATTATAAATGAAGAATTAATTTATTTTAATATTAATAGTATAATTAGTATTATTTATTGTTAGTAACTACCGAAATAATTTGTTAAACTAGTTTTTGTTTTAAGAAACTATTTTAAATTTATGATAAAAAACTTTCTTTATTTTATCTCTACCTCTAGTAAGGCTTATTTTCATATCATTCTATTTGACAATGTTTTAATATGCTTTTCAATTTGTCTTTCTTTTTTTTTGTTGACTCTTATGTAATATCATCGATTTGCTTTTTCGTTGGCGCATAGTTACACATTGATTAGTTTTATTCGACTGTTATTTTAATGATGAAGCATATATTTTAAGGCTTACTTTATATTTAAAATTATTTTATAAATTGTTTGTAAGCGTATAGAAAAGTTTTGTTCTTCTTCATTACGAAAAGTGTTCACTGCGTTGAATACTTTAGCAAGCAGTTGTAGAATTATGTCAGATAATTTTATTTTAATAAATTTAAAACCGAAGATAGTACAAATATTTTCGAATTGATATAAAAGTGATTAAGAGACTTTTTTTTATATATATGCATTTAATTAAGAAAGGTCGGGTAATTTTTTAACAATCATTCTCCTTGAAAAAACGTATCGGCAAAAATACACCATGCTGAACAAGAACAAGCATGTTACACCAAAAAAAAAAACAATGGCAAAAAAAAGTAATTTATTGCTTTATTAATTTGTTTATGTTTTGATAGAAATATTTTAAAAATATGGTTTATTAATCATTTTCTTCCTTTTGCTTTTTATTGCTTGAACGTAGTTGCCATTCTTTCGCAACCCTGTAGAAATATTCGAAATAGTATCTAAAAACACCATATGTTCACTAATAAATTTCATAGAGCACTTTACACATACATGATTTATACGCGAAAAGATATCTAGAAAATTTAATCAAGTGTTGTTTTGACATGTAAATCTAACAAAATTCCCGATTATTGTGTTTTTTAAATACTCAAAAATTATGCATAAAACCGAAGAGGATGTAGATGCTAAACAATTGCGTTCAGAATCTGAAGTATTTGTATTTTTGCTAATAAAACGTTATATTTTTACATTTTTTTTTTTTTGGGAGAAAAGTGAGGTTAATGAAATGGCAGTTAATGGCCAACAGCATACTTAACAATTTAAAGACTCAGGAACTTTTGTGGCAATTGTATGGCGATGACATCCGTCAGCAATGCAATAACAAAAGACAGCTTTTCGATTCTAGCACTGCTATGCGTTTAATGATTATATATAATACCTTAAAATTATCATTACACGACATACTTATAATAGAGCGAAAATCCTGAAAACTTGTTATTTTATTTACAATTTTTAATTTGCTTTGATATTTTTCTGCTAAGTTTTTGAGTATTGCTTTCGCAGGCGCTTGATTAAATTCTTGCCCGAGAAACGAAGTCAGGCGCGTAGCGGGACAGAATTGTAATTTGCAGCAGCGAATTTTATGAATGTTTACATGAATATATTGAGATCTTAATTCTAAATTTTGCCGATTGCTTATATTCGCAAAGAAAGTAGTGAAAAACGATGTCATTTCTGGTTTGCCAGCTCGCTTGAACATAACTACTGTCATTGGTGCTGTTTCGTTACTCTCGCATCACCTCTCTTTTTGACGACAAATGTTTGTTCTTGACTGTAGGAAAATTGCATTGCGATTGTAATAATTGCGTCATTGATAGGAATTCGCCGAATGATGTTAAATCATGTGTTCAATTTAAAAAGCAGCATCGAGAAACAACAACACTGCTACAACACTACGTTAAAGTATGCTGTGATGGAGGATTACTCACCTTCACATTCCTTAAGCTAATGCGACATTATTGAATGGCACTTTTCTGTGAAACTACCAGCAAACGTTTAGTCATCATCGACAGCGCTTATTATAAATTCCAAAAAAGGAAAATTCTTTTCCTTCAACATTTTTGCATCATTTTTTTGACAGAACACATTAGCCATCCTTATCGGCCTACATCCATTAATCTCATCAATCTATCTCTATCCATTTTATCTCAACAAACGGAAAAATGGACAGTTTTCAAAACTGCTGTAATTTATCCTCAAATCGAATTGGAGCCACAGTGGCTTAGTTTTGCTTGCACTTTTAGGAATACACTCTTCAAAACTATCGAAAACGTTAGTCTTTTTTTTTTTGTTAGAATGTCATTATGAAAGTAAATATCAGTCTCTACGCTGCCTGTTTATAAGAAACAGTATAGAAACAATTAAAGAGGAATGTACATAATTTTTATGGTAGCAGTTGATTCCCGTTAGGTGAATTTGAAATATACATATTTAGGTGGCCATAGAAATACTCCTTCCTCTCTTTTTAAATACATTGAATGACTTTTATAGTTTTCTTTTTATCATCCCAACATCAGAGAATGAGCACTACATTCACTTTGCCAAACCGTTTACAATACCCAGAGGAAAGTTTCAGAGACCACATAAAGTGTATGTATTCTTGATCATCATCAAATTCTGAATCGATTTAAGCATGTCTGTCTGTCTGTCCGTAGAAAATATCCTCTTGGTCGCAAAACTGAAGCTATCGGGTTCAAATTTGTCAAAATTAAGGAAGTTCTTGCGCGCCCAAATCGCTCGAAGAACCGATTTTCGACAGTACTGTGTAAAGTGAGAGCATCTCTGTTTTTCAAAAGGAATAAAAACCTGTTTTTTTCGTCATTGAACGCATAGTGTAGTACATGTGCAAAAATGAACACGCCTACACACAATATTATAGTGTATTAAGATTAAACTTTTTTTCAATGTCTCTATAACGCCCAGAAACAAGCTTCAAAAGCCGCAGGAAGCGTATAAATTCTTGGCGAATTTCAAATTTCGAATGTACGTAAATATGTTCATGTGTCTGTCTGCGCAACTATGTAGCATCTGTGGTAAGCATTCTCCCTTTCGTAAAAATAAAGAAACTGACGATATCGTCTATATATTTACAAAAGAATTTGGGAGTGACTTAAACGTTTCCAAGGACACGCCTATACTTTTATGTTGAAATACTTTTATTTTGAAAATAGGAAGTCAGCTGCGCTTACTCTGTTTTATAGAGCATGAAAATGTAGTTCTTTTATTTCTTTTCTTTGTCATTTTTTAGGGTAACGGTGATGGGTACAAAAATTTCGATCGCGACCAAATATAATTTCCTTAGTTGTTTATTTTGGGTTCTTTTAAAAGTCGTAACCGAAATTAATTATTGACGCCAGCAAAATTGGATGAACTGAAGTTCGATCTGCTGCTTCTTTGCTGTTTATTTGTTTGCAAATCTGAAAAGGATGCTTATTGCGAAAGCTGATATGGATCTTAAGTGTTTTGTCAAGCAGTTTCTGTCAAAAGCACTTCGAAATACCGAAGAAGCTTGCAATCGAACTGATTAACTTTGAAAGCTAAAATACACGTCGTTATTGCAAAAAGATATTTGTCAACAATCGAATGAATTGTATTACATAGCGATTTGCGAAGTAGCTTAGAAGCTTATGTTCCCGAAGCATTTCACTTTCTTATTTTGGCAATGATAAGAAGGCTGCGCAAACTAGTGTACGGTATCTGTATGTAAAAATAAAACGCGTTAAGCGAAAGTGCGCCCAAAGCCTTAATTGTATCCTTTCGACGGCTAACGAATATCGATCGATTGATGGTAACAACACAATTGCTTAAGAAAACGATTACGATGAACACAAGCAAGGATTTCGTAAAACATACTTACCTACTTCGGACAACTTTTAAGATGAATTAAAAAAACAATGAGTATTAAATATTTTTATTTGATTTTATTACTAATTTTATCATGAAGGTCTTTGGTTTTTGTCTTTTTGCTTTTGTTTTTTATTTAAATTTTTAATTGAGAAAATTTTTGTTGTTTTCTTCTTCTTTTCTTTTTCTATTTTATTTGTTTCTTTCCTCGAAAGTTTTTGGAAATAATTCTTAATTTTCATTAAGATTGACGTGTGCTTTCATTTAAATGTTTTTCGATTACTTTAGTTGTTGGTATTGAAAAATTTTGCTTCAGATTTAAACGAATTAAGTGATAAAGGAATTAAGAGATTATTTTTATTAGCATAACTATTTTTTTTTTGTTTTTAATTTAAACAATAAATATTTTTTAAATTAATAATAAAAATTAAAAAGAAAGTCTTTAATAAATATTTAATATTTACTTAGTTTTTGTTAGTACGCATTTTTTCTTTTTTATTATTATTATTTATTTTGTTCTTCAAATAACAAATCTGTAAAATGTAGTGCGGGTTTTAACAATAAATTGCTTTACTTCATTTAAATAAATTAAAGGAATTTTTAGTTTTTAAAAAAGTTTTATTATTTCATTTTTGTTTTTATATTTTTATTTATTTTTTTTAAATTAATTGTAGTGCTTGGGGTTTCTTTTTCTTTTTTTTTTTTTTGCAATTTGATAATTTTTTGTTTCAAAGAGCTCAATTTCTTAAGATCAAGTTAATAAGTGCAAGAGAATTTCGGTTAAGGTAAAGTCTAACGTATAAGAATTTCTTTCGCTGATAAAATGTTTTTTTTGTAATAATTTTAAAAGGCTTAGTAAAAATATGTATAAACTTAAAAAACTTGAAAAATGATAATGTTATCTGATTAAAAAAGGGGAAATACTATTATACGTATTAAAAGAGAATTGTGTAAAGAGAAAAAAAAAAATAGTTCTCGGAAAGTAAATAAAGAGAAATTGTAGTAGACGTAGAATCGAATTTGTTGGTAGCAATCACTTGAGTTTTAGGTTGTACTAAATCTTAATTGAATCTGTTGGTAACGACCGCTTCAGTTGTATGTGAAAAGTCTAAGAAAGAAAACATTCTTTGCTAACTGTTACGCTTATTATCGTTAATAAGACCGAATGGGGGCGGTTCTCGCATATTTAACACACACATCATGCATATTCCTAAAAAAGGTACAAAATTATCATTGATTAACGTTTGCACGATAAGCTATTATCATAATAATTTCCTCTTATGCGTTGGTAAGACCGGATCGCCCTCAGCTACCATCACCTGAAGCTTTGCTTTCCTATATTGCCGGACAGACGGCAAGGGCAATTTTCATTTCAAGTTGATAAAATTAGTGAACAATTCGTTTGAAGTGAAAGCAAGCGGAAAAATCGAAAACCTGAGTACCCCGTCAATGGGATTTCATTAGACGTACAGTTAGAGAGACGTTATCGATTCTGACAAAGAATCCATGGACTTCATAGATTTTCTGAATTTTAATAGGTTTTTCTAGAAGAGTTATACACTTAATAAGATAAACAGGAGGAGAAAATAACTTTTTGAATAAATAACTGCATTGATTTTGAAGCGAATGTTCAATACAGTCGACAGTGGGTATCTAAGTGAACACAACATCTTAATTAAGTTTTTTTTTTCAGTTTTTAGCCCAATCTGTACTTTAGTGTCAAGAAGAATATTTACGAATTTTTATGTTTTAAGCTCGCTAGTCATTGTGAGCGTATATCACATAATGATCTGGAAATTATGTGATGTGTGGCCTTGAACCGAAAGCAAATGTGTGCAATTTCAGTCTTCTCTCCGTCTTTGCGGCAACAATCAACAGAAAAACTTCGACAGACAGATGAAGAGACGTAACTAACCCCTTTAGTTTTCGGTAAGGAACATAGAACACGCGCTTTAGAAAACAAGTCGTAGATGCAGACTTGTAGTCCATAACAGATGGAGAATAGAATTTTTCTGCCGATCAAGAATAAACACACTTTTCGCAGCTTCTCGAGCGTATTTTTCTTTTATTACAATCATAATACAATCATAATGTATCGCTCCTAAGTATTGTTTTTTGCTCTGTCTTCCTTCTCTCCTTTCTCTCTTTTCTTTTTTGCTTTGTCGATTTGAGTGATATGCCGCATTAGTCCCTTTAAACTTTCACTTTAATTCGACGAAGACGAAGTTCAAATAGCACTGATGTTAATAACTTACTTTCAAGCCACGTTCGTCTTAGTACTTTCTGCCTAGCAAAAATATGAGAAATGAAGCTTCTCTAGAAACTGTTACTCGGACGATGTCTTGTCAAAATGAAATTCACTTTTTGGATTAGATCCGCCTATTCTTGAAGTTAACTCTTCTTCAAGTTTGCGGTCGCTGCCTTGGGTAGATAGATTTTAAAATTATTGTTTTGTTCTTGATCTTCTTTCCCATCTTCTTTCTTCTAAGCTAGCAGTCAAGTTCTTTTCCAGATTGCATATGCAAGCAAGAGCTTGTGTCGCTAGTTTAATATTAGGTTTCTTTTTAAGAGTTCGTTGACCATTGATGAGTTAACTTCATGCCCAAACATTGTTAGCCGCAACTCATAGTTCCTTTCCTCTAAGCACACAGTACAAAGTAGTTGTTAAAGTTTTGCGTTTAGCAGATTTTACGAAATATGCTGGAATTTCCTGCTGTTGCGATCTACATGAGGACGTTGATGCTTTTGCTTTGATTTTATGGAAATGTACTGCAATTTTATTGCTGTTACAAGGAACTTACCTCTCCTGTCTTTAATCTGAAATTATGGCAAATTTTAGGGTGGCATACGTTAAAGCTTGGCCATTAATCATCTCGAGCGAATATATAAAAATTGTACGATATGTTAGTTATGTTAATTGATGAGCCTTTCAACATTGAACTTTTAGATCATTGGGTTAAATATTTTCTATTTCCAATTTTTATATTTGTCTTGAGAATGATTGCCTCGATTTCTGTAACCATTAACCAATTAATAGTAAGTATTTGAATATGCGTCAATCGGCCATAAACCATACCAGAAATTTTTTTTGGTTAAAAAGTTGCCATTACAAAGGCAACGTTGCAACGTAGAGGGCACTTCTTTCGCTGTGACGGTATCCAGAGCACATATGCAAAGACTTTAAGAAGTGTTTGACTTTTTATTTTCTCCTAAGTAAATTGATACCATTTTCTCTCCATTTTTTCTAATTCTTTCTTTTTTCTTCTTTCTTAAAGGATTAAAAATTTATTATTTTCTTTAAAGCTAATACGCAAGCTCCTCTATTTAACGAAATGCGTACATATATGTACTTTGTCGTGTTATTTTTAAACAAAGTAAGAAGCCTATATTCATCTTGAGACGAATCTTGGATACCCACCACCAAGCACAAATATATGAATGTACGAACATTATGGCAAGCGTACGTGTGTCCTTTCTATATATAGAGGTACAATTTTCAATTTTCTTTACAAAATTTCAGTCTTTATCTGTCCCACTTTCAAACACGATCCGTCGGAATCGATTAATAGAATATATTATCCTAAGTTTCAATTTTCTATTTTAATCAAGGAGACAAACAGATATGACTTTAAAGGTTTGAGTCCTTAGTAAGAATCGCATTTTTTAATGTAAGCGGTTAAGATCAACTAAGAGGCTAAGGTCACTTTCTCAGTTCAATACTTAATAATTTTAACGGACAGATGAATGTGTGTGACTTTTGAAAGGTCGAGATCAACTAAGAGACTAAGATCAGTTTTTTAACTCAACCCTTAACAATTTTATTGGATAGAAGAACGTATGTTACCTTTGAGAAGAGGCTAAGATCAATTTCTCAAATCAATCTTTAGTCAATTCTTAACAATTTTGAAGCGCAGTCACGGCCAGACGGACGTCTGGGATCTTTCAAGGGAGAGTTGAGATCAGCTAACAGACTAAGATCAGTTTCTCAACTCAATCCTCAACAATTTTAACGGACAGACGAACGTATACGATTTTTACATTTTTTCCATTTCCTGTGGGCATATTGTAGGATTAGGTAAATGCACTTAGGACAAGTTCCAATATTGCATTTCAATCCACGCGAGATGTTAAAACCATAAAGCGACGGAAGGAATGAAAGAACTAGAGAAAACTCGCGAATTCTTCGAGCCTGACAACTGCATATCAAAAAGGGAGTGCAAGCTGTTTATGTATGTGTGCGCTCTTTGATGGCGGATATAAAAAAAATTTTAAGTATTAAAGCTTTTTTCCTTAAACTATGACAAAGGTTTTTCCAAACTAAAAAACAACAAAATTGTAAAATAAAAAGCTAAATAACGAAACAGAACAGAATGGTCATCAATTAAAAATATCCATTGTATATATAAGCTGCTAATTGTAATTCGTATTTTTGTATTATGATTGTGATTTTTCATCAAAATTCATTTTTTTCCCATGGACTGTTAAATTTTCAGTTTATTTAATATATTCTTTTTATGTTATTATTATTACTTGTTTTTTTTTTTTTTTTTTTTTTTTTTTTTTTTTTTTTTTTTTTTTTTTTTATTTTAAACTTGTTTTTAGTTTTAAATACTTTTAAATTTATATTTTAGTTTTACTGCGTTTCTCATTTTTTTCAGTTACCTCTCTTTTTCGTCTGCCGTCCAACCGCCAATGAGTCTCAATTAATAAGTGTATCTGAAAGGGTTTCTATTGTTTTTTTGTTGTTGTTGTAGTGTGTGTTTTGCGTGGGTTTTATGTTTTTTATTCAACTGGTGTAATATCCTTACGAATCTTGTGACCCCGGAATGAGGCCTGAATCTTGGTGGCTGCTTTATTTAATTCGGGATCACTTAAATCAATATCCAATTCCTCGGCCACCTTTTTAGTGATCTCTTGTATATCAACATCTTCTGGTATAGCATCTTCATCGTCTTTAACCAATTTGCGAGTTAGATGACCACGAAAAGTAGCTTGGATTTTTTTAGCAGCATCGCAAAGCTCTATGGGAAGAATAGAAACGAAAAATTGTTTGAAAAAATTGTTCTTTTGCTTTTTTATTTATTATTATTGGTAAGGTTTTTAAAATCTTTAAGGTTTACTTTGGTCCAATTACCCATCCGCATATCTGCACACATGAGAAGTCATGTCTGCATGTCCGAGACAAGGAAAAACCAAGTGCAAGTTCATGGCGCGTAATGCAGCTGCCGGCCGATGAAGAAGATTACCGGACAACCCATCAATTATGATAACTTACTTATATAAGCGGAATATTTGAGCAGGATGAATTAGTCGGAAAATAATATTTGAGTCGAAAAGAAAGTCTAAGTTAAGAATGCTGTCAAACTAAGTAAACTGTAAATAAACCTTTCCTTAAAGAAATTGATTGTAAACACAACCGTATCAAGAAAAGAACTTCGTAGCAACATATACTTTGTGAAGTCCTTGAAGCTTCCTTCTAACGAAGGAGCGAGCCCGTCTCTTTCTTGAAGTTTCTTTTTCCGCTGGCGGACAGAACAGGAAAGAAGAAAGAACGGAATTTCTTACGTGAGATCGATACCTATTTAACATAAGGCGAATTGGTTATTCACGGCTTGTTTGTTCTGCGAACCACCTAAAAATCAAGATCTGCTAATTTTGTCTTTCCACTGTCATAGGCATAGAAGACCGTTAATGGGTTTAACTATACTTCTCTATTTGTTTTTCTAAGTGCTTTCTTACGCTCTAGTCAGACCATCACATTTTAAGCACAACATACAAGAGGGCATCACTTCGTGATTTTAACGCAAACATAAACGTCACGACTAACCCTGGTAGTGTTGCTCAGCCATCCGCGAGGTATAGCTAAGATACGCGGAATGACTTAAAGTAAAGTATTCGAGAAGTTTCCGCAGTTTCCATGAAAAATTGAAGGCTCCTTGGAAGTTAAATGTCAACTAAGGTTCTTTATGAGATGATAAAAATTTTAATATTGAAAAATTTTTGCAGCTCAAAGAAACGTTTTCTCAAAGACCCAGTTGCCAGGGATTTATATGCATCCGCATATTCACTCACGGCAACTGTTTCTAGGCAATGCAGCCCCTGCTTGGAAGGGTTTTATTTGGAAAGAGTATTAGGGCTTATACATAATGCGGTAGTGACCGATCTGAGATGAGTTTTCATCTTAATGGAAACTAAAAATTTTATATTCTAGGCACGATATTCGGGCCAAAGTTTTATTATCATAAGACAGACATGAGAGGATTTCAACATTTGGCTAACACAAAATAGAAATATATCTAATATAAAAACCATAGACGTGATGGTTAGACAAAAAGAATAACTAAATAAATAAGTAACAACATTATAGTCGGGCAAGGCCGACGATTAGATATCCCACACTATTTCGCTTAGTACAACTATTCGCAATGGGTCAAAGCGTGTCATTGTACCAAATTTCATCAAAATATCTCAAAAGTTGCGATGGATTGTAGATGGACCACAAAAATACCTGGGCAGGCATCAGACGAACAAGATCGGTAGACAAGCTTAAATCGTTTCAGAAAAAGCGTCTGAAGAAGAGTCTTACATAACCATCAAGTGAAATACAACCGCTGCGCTTTTATAGCAGCGTAGATATTTTTTTTAAGGAGCATGTCCGTTGGCTAATTGGGAATTTTAGCGCGTATAACTTTTATGTATACATATATTTTTTTTTGGTTTATAACAAATTTCTATGGTAAGTAATGGAAATTTCCTTTTTGCTTTTAGCTTTTCTTTCTTCCCTTTCTTTGTCTTCTGCTTCTTTTTCATTTGCTTAACTATCACTGACATATTTCATGCCTGATTACGTCTGTTTTCAAGTTTAATTTGTAGATGAAAATTTAAGTTATATGTGATATGTGAAAGAGCATAGGTGTGTGTCAGAGTCCACACTACACATTTTTGCCTAGACATCTCTTGGAAAAGTGCATATTTTCTAAAGTGAATTGGGTTATGAGCGTTACTTATGATTTGACGACATTAGTATAACACGGTCGTCGGTAGAATAATAAAAATCTTGCTCAGGCATTGTTTTACATTTATGCAAAATAAGTATAATTTTACTTCCGCATGCGTTTAGCATACGCTGAGTTTACATGAATACGGATGCAAACATGCGTACGTACAAGTAAGCTATAACTCTGCAAATAAACATTAAGTGAATCCACTGCCAGCTTATCACACACTTGACACAATGACACTCTTATGGAAATTGAATGCCTTCGCTTGCAGGCATGCATGATGCATGCATATGTATTTACACCAAAACATTTATCATTCTTTTCATCTCTTTCTCTATATGTGCACAAATGTTAAAATGTGAAATTGTATGCGCTTTAAATAAAAAAGTTGATATAACGAGAGACAAGAAAAAAAAACAAAAAAACCAAAAAAAGCAAGAACAAAACACATGTTTGCTCAACCTGCCCTACACTAAAATATTTAAATGCATGTGAAAAAATGCGTACAAATATGTGAAAAGTGAAATACAACCTAACAATTCACATACATACATACACACACACACACACACATCCACACGTATATACACAACCATGCATGCATTCCTTAGTTTTTCGTTGATGTTTTTTTGTTTTACTGTCATGTAGGTCAAGAACATTATAAGCCAACGTTTGTCACCAGGGTTGTGCTTTACGTTATGATAGGCCGCATGACATAGGTATGCTTGCAAGTGCTTGCAAAGCAACCTTCCATTCATATATAGCTCGTTACTTTTTAAGCTTTTTTTTCTTCTATTTGGCGTACGAAAAGATGACACTTTTCCCAAAAAGATGAGAACACCAACGTGATCAGTTTTGTCAGTTCATTCATACGTACTTACGTAGCACTTACATAGTCCAGCGTACATGCATACCTTAGGTATAACGTATGTTCTAGTTTTTCACATATTTTCTTTTTTTGACATTTTCTTTCTGTGTGATTGCTTTTTATTTTCATCTTTAGATAAATATTTAAGCCAAACCAACATATTTCAAAATTACACCTTTCAGAACCTAAAGTTTCTCTTTACTTTCTACTGCAATAAATGCCAACATTATTTCGAAGAATACAAAGCAAAATAGAGGGATAAAGAGAGAGGAAGACAAGTTTCACATTAAAACACTCAAATAGAATAACAATGAATAATTAGTCGCATAGCATGCGAATGAAAAGACAAAGCAAATGCCGGTGAGAGCAAGTTGCGTACACATGTTATTAAGCAAATTATTTTACAAATTAAAGTTTTTTTTTTTTCTTGTTTTGTTGGAAAAATTGCAAAAAAAGTAACTAATCGCTTCGAAGTTTATATAAAATGAAATGATCGCCAAACTTTTGTTACAAGACAGCCATAAATTCTGCATCAAAACATTTAAATTTATAGCTCCTAAAAGAACGCAACGAATTAAAACAATTGAAATTTTGCTTTACATTTAATGAGAGATGAAAAGATATGAGCAATCTCCACCAGCTGGAGCCCGTAATTTTAAGCGAAGGCCACCTAAGTCAATACTGAATGTACCTTCACATAAGCGCAACACTGTCTCCGTCGGTCATGAGCACTCGAGCCTTTCGCTGTGTGCCGTCGAGGGCCTCCAAGCGAAGTTTGGAGGCTTCCGTCAACACGTGCGACTCTAACTTTGGCCGAATATAAGCGACGATTGGTTCCATTAAAACTGCCGTGTACTCTTGACGTCATTTTTTAACTAAAATTTGAATTGTTATTGTGATGTGCTTCGCCAACTTACTATACAATTGTTTATGTGATGCACTTTCAATCGGTATAATCCAGTGATGGAGCGAAACGGTGATATCGATTTTTCTTTTTGTTTATCTTTATTTCGTAGCTTAAGATCTTTCCTTAATTGTAGCTGGGCTAAGTCTTTACCCTTAAGGTTATACATATCATTACATACTTTTGCTGAATTTAAACTGTGCCTGAATGCCTTGCAGTTAAAGAAATAAAGCGAGTTATGGCTGCGACTGGCATGAATGGTGGAATTAAATTTGGGTTTCTGTGCCCGCAAAGCTTTGTCTAAAAAATTACTTCTGTTAGTTATCGTTTCCAGATTAAGGGACAGAGCCAAACACATCATTTAGAAAAGATTGCTTTTTATATAAATCGTAAAGTTAACATTCTTTCTCTTCCTATTTCTTGTGTATAATTTTCGCCGCATAGGTGTATATATATGAACGAAATCATTTGGGTACTTAGTATTAATTGGGCTAATGGGCATAGTAAGTAGAAAATGATAATGTAAAGTCATATGTGAATAATTGTAATGAAAACTTCGCAAGACGATCGGCAGTGAAGCTAGTAATGAACTGCGTCTTTACGTGGAGAAAATGGCAATGTGAGAGTTCAATTTGCTCCTTCGGTGCGGTTTGTGAAAAAACTATAATATAATAATGGAAAAGCAAAAGAATCTGAACCGTAAGTAGGTTCGGAAGGATTATTGAGATTGTTTTGCTTCGTCCTTTGCAATCCCTTCGAATTTTAGAATTTATCTTCGAATAAAAAGAGAGAGTTAACGTGTTTCGATTTTCTTCATCAACTGAGTTGAGTAAAAATGTTATCGTCAATCAAAATGTTGTTGTAATTACAGTGCAGTACTAAGAAAATGTTAAAAAATGTTATGTTTTCTGGTCTCGCAATACATTGCGGAAGGGGTAAGAACCGCGACTACCTAGTTAGCGGTGCGATAGAGTTTTCTTCGATTGTCGCGGTAGTGAGTGCTCAGTCGGTAAAGACATAACACTCACCGATTGGGCGCACACTCACTAGGCTGCGGTCAACTACGTTCATATCTCTTTCCTCATTTTTTTCCGAACGTCACCGTGTTATTTATAAAAGCGACATCCTCGAAGTGATTCATCATATTAAGAAAAAAAAAAATTCTGACAATTAATCAGTTAACAGCGTCGACCTCTTTGGCGCTATACTCGTATACTTGTCAAATACAGAGTAGGTATCATATGAAATTAGGTTGTAATGAAATGACTTGACAAAATGACAAAAATATTTTCTAAAATACATTATTACGGTAAATGCACATTCATTGACGAGAAAATCCGACAAGAATGGGTGGACGAATTAAGATGTATATACTCGTCGTACGCAGTGAACAGATTGGAAAGTCCTATAACAGCTCTTTCTTGCTTAGAGTGTTCATCAGTGAATTTTATGTTCAGCTAAGAGACTTTTTCCTCAAAGCAAAACTAATTATTTCTATCTGCCTCTAGAAATCACCGCTTAGCATGGCGGGATGGTGATGAGCGTTAGGAATGGCATATAATCGAAACCCTCATGAACATTAATATTGTGTGCTTGCATTTATTTTGGTCAGCGACATCTGTTGGTGAGAATGATACCGCAATGTGAATTGTCAATGTACAACAGGATTAAATTCAATGATTTTGACATTTCTCTATATTAAATAATAGTTTCCCATTTAGGATTATTGAGTTACTTGGAGTATACAGATGCTAAGCAGGGAACGTTTAAAATGGCATTTTCGACATTCCTTACTTTTGTTATTTCAAAATCGCGGTTTTATTTCTTGGCAGGCAAAAAAAGAGTTCCCTATAACGTGTTGCGGCTGGTGATGAAAAGTGATTCTACTGCGGCAATTCCAAGCCCAAAAAGTCATGGGTTAGTCCAAGAGAGCCATCCACGTCGACACTGAAGCGGAATTTTCGGGGCCGGTAGACATAGCGCCCTCTGGTTACCACTTGTTCAGAAGGCAGCAGCATGGCTAGGCTGGCAAGCGGTTTCGAAATGCTGAAGAAATGGTGCGAAAATGGTTCCATAAGTGGATCGTTGCCAAACCAATATCGTTCTTTCGACACGTTATCGCCATGAGATGGGTGCCAGAAAGATGGGCAACAGTTCTAGATAGCGATGCCAACTATCTTGATTAGCATATATATTGTACCGATTTTTCTCAATAAACGCCTTTTTCAAGTGAAAAAAATGATCAAAATACTTGCAATATACAAGCGTCTCTTATTAGCACAAAAACATAACATATTACATACGACAATTTGAATATTTTCAAAAAAAAAAAAAATTCAATTGCAATTTATTGCAGTAATTATGAAGAACGTAAATTGATGACAGCACAGAGGTATCTTTATGACTCGAGAAAAATGTTTACATAAAATTTTATCATAATTTCCTCTCCTTCAGTATTTTTGTAAAAATGTGGGAAAAGATTTTACATTTTTTTTATTTTTTTGTTAGTCGTTAACGGGCAGCAAAATAACCGCCCACATGTGTCAGATTTCACGCATATAAAATTGGGTAGAAATTCATTTGCAATATTTAATGCTTGTGACGACACGTCATCGATTTACCCTTAATCAATATTTAAATGTAAATTGGTTTTAATTTAATTAAAATATTTTTTCTCTTCGCCAATTTTTACATTAATTTGCTTTTCACCCTTGATTACTCAATTTTACAGCATTTCGAACTGGAGAGCAAGTGAAGCAAACATTTACGATAAAATGATAAAAACGATAATAGATAAACGAAACAGCGGACAGAAAATAACATTCATGCTCTTACAGGATGCTACGGGCGAATAGATTTATTGAGTGAAAATTTAGTGATGAAAAAAAAAAAAGATGCGAAAATTGAACGAACATTAAAGAAAATGCTTAAAAATGACGGCTACCGACTTAAATAAATAAACACATTCATGCAATTTGCTTAAGTAAAAGTCCGGGGGAAAATAAAATTTAGATTTTTTTTTTTTGCTTTCTTTCATCTTTCATCTTTTTACGTAAATAAAATACATTTATTTTGTGCTGGTTTTTTTTTTTTTGCTTTTTGCGTCTAAAGAAGAAGAATTTTTCAGGCTCTCTACAAAGTGGAGAATACTTTTCACATATTTCCGTTTCGCATAATAGCATTTTTTACGCTTTGTATAGTTTTAGCAATGCCTTAATACCTTAATGGCATACAAAGCACAAACATCTAACGCATAAATAATGTGTTTTGCAACAACAGTTACAATCTCCTGCATTACTTATTATCGAGATGTTGTAAATAGTGTAGACCTTGTTGTTTTTCTTGTTGCTGTTCTGTTGATTTTCGTGCCACTACTAACCCAGTTTAAAGAAAAGATAAAAGTGTATATCGCGACATAAGCTAGACGTTTACTAAGAATGTTGTATGGATGGACGGACGTTATTAAATCGATGCAATATCTAACAACTTGCAGCAGCATATATGCAGCATATGTGGATCACGAGACATTGATAAATTTTCGATGCGACCAAATGACAAAATTACTATCGCTTGTATACCTGTAGTACGTCATATGCACATTTTGTCAAAAAACAAAAGTTGGAAACGCTTGTTTAAAAACCCTGTTTAATCCTCTTTATTGTGGCAACAATTCAATATTTGATTTGCCAATGAAGTGCGGCAAAAAGTTTCAAATGGACAAAGAAGTAGTTTATCAAAATCAAGCTCATTTTAAAAGAACAAAACCTTTAAAAGATCGCTCGGAAATGGTTGAAAACTTTCTTGGGCCGTTCATCAAGCATAAGTTGACATAATGGATTTGAAAAACTTTTGTAAAATATTAAAAACTCTTATGAATCCTTTCGCGCACCAGTTCTCTTATTAAATCCGTGAGGAAACTCTATTCTCTGCATAGAAGAAAACTCGAATTTATTTAAGATTGACTGACGTTGATAGTAAAGCGCGTCTCCTCATTTATCAAATCCGTGATTGCTAATCTTATTCTGAGGAAACTCAATTCTCTACGTGAAAGAGTGCTCGAAAGAACGGCGCCAACACTCACAAGCAGGCATCGAGTTCGATTAACATAGCTTTTCAATGAATTTAAAGCATTGATAACACGCGGTAGAGAGATCTTCGAACAAAAAAAATTCTTGTAATGAGAGACCTTGACGAATGGATTGAATGTTAGCGTATTGTTTGAAGTGAGAAAAATACCACAATTCCCGGTAGTTTTGTGGCAGAATGAAATATATATATAGGCATCCTCCGCCTAACATGGTTACTTTATACCGTGCCATGTTATACGATGTTTGTATTCTTTAATCTAAACTAAAATATCATATATTAGAAGCTTGAATATATTTTAATCATTTTTTCACTTGAGAAAGATTCATTTTCTAAAACGTTTCCCCATCTGCCTGGCAACATGGCGATCCCGTATCGAAATGGCGTCCCACCAAAGCCATGTTACTTCAATCTGAACAAGTGGAATCGGAGGACGCTATGTCTGGTGAGTACGCTGGGTGCGGCAGAATTTCCAATACAAATTGCAACATTGTATTCTTGGAAACTCTTGCAACGTATGGCCGAGTGTTATTGTGCACGAGGACGACTCTGCGTCTGGTAACCGCTATTGCTGGTCTTTTTGCAACAATACATCGTTCAATTCGTTCAACGAATGTCGATTTCGAGAACTCTTCCGTTTTTGCCTAACGAGAAATGAAACCGCGACTTGGAAACGGTTAGAAATGGCATTTTCGATCAATTCGTGTGGTGGTCCTTTTCCCTCCTTTTGTATCTTTTCCATCGAATGTAAACGTCTAGAAATAGTAGATCCATCAAGTGCTACGCAGTTCAAAAGTTCTTTGAAGGTTTGAGCAGGATTTTAGTCCATTGTCTTCGAACTTTTTCGGTGCTCCAGGCCATTCTTCGTCATTAATATCAAAGTTACCACTTCTAAGCAGTTGGAACTAAAACCGGCCTTTAGAATATGATGAAGCAGAGTCACCATAACCTTCTAAAAGTGTTTGATGTGCTTCGGCAGCAGATTCCTTCAAATCGAACCACAGAAGTAACGATTGTCAAAAATGCAATTTGTAGCTTTCCATGACTAGCGTCTGCATACGCCGAAGGTTTCAATGATGCTAAATGGAAAAGTGTTATTTTATGCAGAGAAAGGCCCATCAGAGCATCGAATTTAACCGTTGTGTACTTTGTTCGTGTTGTGCCGAAACCGTGTTATAAGATACCTTAAGGTTATGTAAGTTAACGCAAATCGTACAGTCTCGCATCGAAATTGCGCTTTACAAGTATCATGTTAAGCGAGCGACGCCTATACGTTCAGGCATTACATTGCCTCAGTAACTGTGGCTGACACCGATCAAGTCGGCGCATTTACTCATTTAGTGCTGAATTTGTGTTTCTGCAAATTTTCGTTATTAATATGTGTTGTGCTGAAAGTTTTCTGGATTTTAATTTTTTTTTTGGTTTTATAAGATGCAGCGACGCAAATCTTTACGTACTAATCTATGTTAAGGGCAAAAGTTAGAAAACTTTACTCTAAAATAACAATTAACGCAGAAAACTTTATGAAAAATCTCTAATAAATTTTTTAAGATTTTGTTTTTGGTTAAAAGTTCATTTTACTCTTCGAGTCGCTGGCAAAATATCAACGAAATAAATAAAAAATTTTCCTTTAAAACACTTCTTCTATCCGTTTACTAGCAACATTTTTTTATTTTTTTGTAAAAAGCATCAGAATACTTTACGTTGTTGAATAGAGGGTGTGTCATAAAATGAAGTGGAATTTAAAAAACGTTTAGATTTGTGTATAGATAAGTGGTAAGAGGGATGGTGTGCGATTGTTAAATGTGTTAGGTAACACGTAACTTTTATATTATCACTTTTTCATTAAAGTCATTTTCTCTCTGTCCGAAATTACGATTTACATTTAAGAACAAAAATCATCGTTTGCTATTGTTAGACGGTTTATGTAATGCGTCACTTTTTAACTGAAATCATTTTCTCTCTGTCCGAAAATACTATTTACATGTTACAAAAACTCACAAAATGCTTAAAGTACTCTACCGCTGCCCTGGAATATCTTGTTAAGCCGCAGCAGTAATTTTATGTATGTCAACAATAATTGACTAGAAACATAAAAATTTCTAAATTGTTACTGACCTTGAAGCAGGCCATTTATGCATTTTAAGAATCCTTGCAACGTAAGCAAGGAACTAAATCATATTCGGCTCTAGTCGAATCGTGTATATCCATCGCAATTATATTGAAAAAAAAAAAAAAAAAATGAAGTTTCCACAGTGTATGACATGAGATAGAAGTTGTCGATACTTTGCGTCCTTGAGCACATGGTGTGGAATGACTTGTAGAATACATCGACAAGTTTTTATCGTTATACTCGTCGTAGTTCAGAGGTAATGAAAGCAAGAGTTTTCTCAGTTTATGTTGCGTGTCCAAGGTTATATCGTATTGTGGGCAAATCCTTTGAACCATCTGATCCATTTCCAATGCCAACTTGTTTGCAAGAACTAATGTTAATATTTACGAACCGGTATATGTTTACCATGGATACGACACAGGTGGAGAGACAGGCAGACGGACTGGCGGACACGTCTAGGGGCATTCAGGATTGGTTCTTTGCCCTCTGTAAATGTAATCAGATTTGTAGAAAAAAGGAAAACATACATTTGCACATTTGAGTATGAGAGTATGAGAGAATGTTGTTAATAAAACAAAAAGTGAATTTCAATCCATTTTGGTATACCCTCTAAATTTTTCAAAAACGATTTCAATTGACATAAACTCATCCCACTGCAGTCTCATTGCCTTCCAAGTGTTTAATTAGTTGAAATTCGGCTCTTTAAGAACACTTGGCAAGTTATAAGGATCGGTGGGAGGGTTAATGCATCAATGAAATGTAATTAACTTTACATGGCGTTATTTCATCCATTCGAGACAAGTTTGCAATTTCTAGTAGAACTCAAACTATTACTAATTAATTAAAAGTCAAAGAAAAATCATGTTTTACTTTCGAAAGTATCTCGGCTTGTGTGAGTGAGAGTAGGAGAGTAAGATTGAAATCAATATACGGCACAGTGTGCAAAGGTGTAAGAGAAGATAAATATATCATTTTCCTACCGTTATTGCTATAAATTTTCAAAGGCAGTAGGACATAATCAAAGATAGCAGTAGACATTAACCTTCGGGCAAATAACAAATATTTAAAGGATCTGATTCAAAAGCTGTTCTGCGATCTGATTCGAAAGCGTTTTGCGACGAGTGATGAAAATGAGATCGGAAATAATGGCGAAAATGAGAAATGAAAACAATGATCGAAAAGAATAGGAATAAGAATAAGTTTTTGGGACTTTTCTTTGTTTATTTTTTTGATTAGCCACTTAAAGGATGTCCCATATTGCACAAAAAGGGGAATAGTATTTGTGTATGCTCGAATTCTAAGTAAGGACACCTTCAACGATGGGAAAGGTTGCTGTTTTGTTTACTCTAAATCATATGATTTGTAGCCATGAGGCGTATGCACTGACTTGGGACTGCGATTCTATCTAAAAATTGCAAAAAGAAAAAAAATTAGCAAAGCCAGATCACATGTCTCTTCATAGATTGAGCAAAGCTACCACGAAGGTTTTAAAGCGTTCTTTATGTAGCTTGGACATGGCATAAGGAGAATATCATTTGTATTGGCATCTTCTCAATGCTTTCTGAGTGAATTTTTGAATTTTATTATGTTTCTAATACATTAGAACACTTGTGGTGCAAAGGCTTGTTAAGTCTGTGCAGGTGTGCGTAATGGTTCTTTCTAAATGGTTCTTTATTATAATGATCGATATAAAAGGTGGCTCCATCTTTCCGTTCTAAGCTTATCTATCTGTCCGTTTGTCTGACTGTTGGAAAGACCTGAGCTAGACTCACTTTTTTATTGCAACGATCGACTCAATATCATTTTCTAGTCTGCCCGATTGGCCGTCGTCTTTCCTTTTGTTCAACCTACAGGTCGTAATTTGTGAGATTTTTTGATGAAATTTCGTATACCGAGGTGTTTTGGCAGGCGGACGCTATTGAAAGTGGTTCGGAGTGCGGTCAATTTTCTTCTGAAGATATACAAGGAATCATCGAAAGATTTCAGACTCGGCGACTAAGGCATTCCAACATCGACCTGCGCGGACAGTACGAGATTGTTCAGCTGAAGAGTTGGAAATATGTGATATTAATATGAAAGGGTTTCTATTCGACCTTCAAAACTGTAGTCGTTCTATTAAAAAGCTGTGAGATCGAGTTCGAATGATTTTGCAGAGAAAGCTAAGCAGTCTAAGTTCTAAGTCATTGGTAAAGATGAAAGAGGCTAGATGCGGTCTGTAAGTGCGATGCCACAAACAAAACTTACTATACGGTTAGCAATACTTTGAAGCTTATGCAAATTATATGATGAGCCGTTGCCCAGGAAAGATTTCAATACAATAGTTAACGGGCGTCATGAAGAACGAACTCGCAATGATATGTTTATCCTTTTGAGGCAGGAACAGATTCAGATTGCACAGTTTTTGCATTGGAAGACACATGTTAGCGGAGATATTATCACTGGTTCGCTTTTCAATCGTCGCATAATCATCGTAAGCCAAACTGTTTTCATTTATTGTTTATTCTGATTTAATGCATTAGTTGTTTATTAGATTTTAACCCCGATATTATATTTATGATTATTTCAATGTTGTTCTTTTGTATTGTGATCGTAATCTCATTATTTTTATTTAATATTCTGTGTATGTGAAGAATTCGTTTCCTTGGAATAATAAACTTTTTCATTGATTTAATTGAATTAATTGCATTTTAATCAAAACGAATTAATTAAAAGTTGGAAAATCAGCATTAAATAGATTTTATTATACAAATTAAATAAAAATAGTTTACTTCTTCTTCTTTTTGTTTGGTTTTTTTTCTTTTTTTTCGAATTTACACACGCACACAACGGTAAGTTCAATTTGATTCATTTAACCCACATGGCGTGTTTGCTATCAATAAATCTTTTTTCCTTTCCCAACCAAACACTCAAACGTGTACCTTATGCAATGTTATTAGACGTTGGCTTTGAAAAGTAGTCAGTTAGCAAACCCGTAAATAAAAAAAAGAAAACAAAAAAACATTAAAGGAATTCTCTAAACTAATGGTTGATATTGGAGTTTTTTGTTGCAGAAAATGGAAAGAAAACTTGATGGGGAAATAGTACAACAACAAAGTAGGAGTAAAAGCAAGGCTATCTATCTCTTCGGTTCAAAATTACATGAATACATAGAGTATCCGTTTTTATCCCGTTGTATATTTGCAACTTTTACATAAAGAAAAAATGTATTTTCCGTTGCTTCTCCAGCGGAAGCATATTTTAATTGTATGTAAATGAAAGGATTTTTTTATAAGAAATACGCCCCGTATTCGTTTGTTTGTAGGAACAACAAGGAAGCCATTTTTGATTCCAAAACTGTTCTATGCATCAAGTCATAAGCATCGAAAATAAAAGATAGTAAACTTATTATAGACGGAGGGAACGATCTTTAAATACCGTAAACCATTTTGGTTATTCCAGAGAACTCAGAGTTAAAAATTAAGAAAACATTTTGGATTTGAGAGACGCATAAAAAGAGTTTTCTAAATGGAAAGGGGTTGATTGCCTGAGCTGACATAATGAAAATTTAGTTTAGTTCGTTTTTTATTCATTTTTAGCTCCAATTATGAAACAACACAGAGCGTTTTCTCGCTAGGTGTTGAAAGGAATGAGACTTGGAGTAGCTCATGATCTAATGATAGGTAAGACATTAGATTAGTTGATTCAGTCAGGTGCCTCTTTGCTCACTTCTTTCTGACTGGCACCGTTACACGAATAGGGAGCATCGCCGACTTATTTGCCCATATTAAATAAGAAGATGTAGCTGCACCCAACGTGCGCCATGTGCGTTATGCATGCTTGTATGTATATGCAACCAATCACTTAGGGGATATTCAGTATATGGTATGGCCTTACCGACCGAGCACCCACTGCATCTACGATCATACATCAATCGTAATTAAAATTTGCTCTACCGCATTGGGATTGGAGTACGATATGCCAAAAGCTGATAATCTTCCTTCTTTCACTGCTTGGCTACGTGTTAGCTCGGTCAACGTTTTGGTCAATGTTTATATCCTTAGCCATGCTATGAAATGAAAGGTACTAGTCTTTTTCAACCCATTTTATTGACCTTATCGTCATTTCGTTAAACATGAGCCTTTAACATTTCCAAGGTAGAATCGAGGCAAAACTCTGATGATTTTAATAAAGCATTTGCAACATGAATACCACGAGTTTTGAAATTTTGCCTTCTTTTTGAAGAGCTGTTACTTTCGCCTCAATTAATATATGCCATAACACTTTCTAGTTTAATTATCTGCGAACTTGCACTTTTCAAACGGCCTATAGTACAGCTAAAGTTACGCGAATCTAAGGCTATCTCTTACAAAACATTACACAAACTTATGCAATCATGTAATATAATGACATTTTCAAAATAGAGCGATAGGCGGGAAGTGACCATGCAAGTGTTTGGATGCAATGCATTCTCAACACAAATAGTTCCTAGGACAAGCCATGTCAGTATAGTGTAATACATTCCATCATAATAAATCGACAGTTACGATCTATAAGTTGAATGCAAATGTGCCTGGGCAGACGGATTAGACTGACAAACTTGACGGCTTTAAACAAATTCGGTACATGTTTCCGAATACATTTGGGTAATAAAAGACTTTTCACACATTCGCACGACACTTTTTATACGATTGCCGTACCCTTTTGGGTGAACGCCAATGAAAGATTTATCACTTCAACTCAGGTTTGGAGCCAGTAGATTGTGTCATTTTTTTTTTTTTTTTTTTGATTTGCTAAGAAAACAAACGGCCTAACTTCTATAACACTTGAATATTTATTTAACATTTTTTTTCTTTTTTTTTTTTGAAAGTTGAAAGCATTTAATGTTGGAAAAACATATTTAAATTAAATGCCGCTTGCTAAAGAGTCAACGAAGAAGTTTTCTTCAAAGAAGCGTAACAATTACTTTGTGGCATTTGTGTATGTGCGTGTGTGCGCGCGCCTGTGTGTACCTACAAAACCCAAACACATACGACTGTTTACTGCATTTACAGCCATTCTTGCCTGCACATATACACATGCATAATGCTTGAGAAAGTGTGTGATTTATAAAATACTTTCTTTACACCTAACTATTTTCTGCTTCTCGTCATTAAAAGTCTCTTTCGTAAATTGCGGTTAAAGTATTTTTTTTCCCTTTAATTTCTTTTTTCTTTAGTTTTCACTTTACTTCGTATGTAGAAATCTCTAATGACACCGCAATATTGAAGGAAAAAAATAAAAAAAAAAAAAAACGAACAGAAAAACCAAAACTTCTTCAAAGTTTTGTGGTAATTTTTTTTTCTTTTTTTCTTCAACTTAGTTTATCGCATTGAGACTAACGTTGAGTAAATGTTTAGTAATTACAGTTTACGTTAAAGAGCTTAGAATGCGACGTTAAATGAAGAAAATTAAATTCGGTCGGGACAGAATCTTTTATACCTAGCCATCACCGGTATCCTAAAAAAGACGAAAGAAGTAAAAGAACAACATTTTTATGCTCTATAATATGCAGTGGGCGCAGCTGATTTTTTCTATTTCCAAAATAAAAGCATGTGGGCGTTGTAAGCGTCTCCTTTGAAAAGTTTAGTTGCGTAAACAGACGAACAAGGGGACATGTTTAGTGTAGGGGACATGTAGTGTGTACACTTTATGGGGTTCTTGATGCTTGTTTGTGTGCGTTAGAAACGTTTTGGAAAAACAACTAAATTTTGATAAACCATAATATGGGGTGGGGGTGGTCAAGTTTTTTCATTTTTGTACAAAAATGCTACAGCATCGCCCATAGAATATCTCTTTAAATTTTTTTTATATTTACTTGCTATGCTTTAGGAGTAGTTAGCAAAAAATCAATTTTTCAATCCTTTTGAAAAACAGAGATGTTCTCAGTCTACGTGGTGCTGTGGGCGTGCCCTTCGGTCGATTTGGCCCATTTTCAGAACCAACTTCCAACGTTTCTGCTACATTTGAAGTCAATAGCTTCATTTTTGCGGCCGAGAGAATATTTATAATAGACATTACACAGACGGATAGACGGACATGCTTAAAACGATTTAGAATTTGATGCTGATCAAGAATATGTGTACTGTGTGGGGTCTCTGATATGTACTTCTGGGCGTTGCAAACGTTTTGACAAAATGCATATACCTGTCGCCCTTCGGTGATGGGTATAAAAAAAAATTAAGAACTGAATAAATATATGAGAGGAGGAAAGTTTAAGAAATTCCTTGAAAATGAAGATGATTTTTTTATTTCGAAGGTTACATCGAAATAAAGATATATATATATGTATATATATAATAAACAGAAAAAAAAAAGAAAATGAAAATTTGTTTACCTAAAAGGGTATCCTAAGAGTTTATTAACTGACATGAATACAAAAATTTCTTTTCTTTTTTTTTGTTTTTTCTTAAGAATTGTTGACTCTACGCGTAAAGGTAAAGGCAGATTGCAGACATCTTTGAATTGTAATTTATGTGAATTTGAAAAATACAAAGTTATGTTATCTAAAAAATATTGAGCCTCCGAAAAATGAAAACTCGCACATTAAATCGCTTTACATAGTTCGCACTAGGCTTAAATTTAAGACCAACTAAAGGCATACTTCTTGCTAAGCTATGTTTTCGCACCTTTTAGAGTAACACTAGAACCTTAGTGTTAGCCAATGAAGTCTTAGCCAATGTCAACTAATTAATTAAGTCTCATTCGCGCAGATCTGCATACGCTTAGTCTCGTTATCGGATTCCTTGTAAACCATCATCTAAAGGAATAGCTTTCATTTTCAAAGTCGCAATAGGTACAGTTATTACCTATTAAAGGGCGTTACCACGATAAGTTACTAAACCTTTGCATGCTTGCACCTAAGTGGTGTACTATCTGCTGCCGTACACACTATTCTCCGCGTCACATCTTTGATTTCTTCGTACTTTTTTATTTCCCCTTTTTGACTTTGTTTACTTGCACATGAGCTATCGCTTTAAAGTTTTCTCCTAATCTACACTACTTATGATAGAGTGTACTAAGTTTGCGCTCGTGTGTGCAGCACCTGGAACGTTTTGGCGATAGACTTATATTTTATTATAGCAATTAATTCAGACTTATTTTTTTAATTGACTAGGTTGTGTATCGCCCGTTCTCCTGAATGTTTCCTTATGTATCTTTTGTGCCCAACGTATACGTCGCCGATTTGGGATATTTTTCTTAACTTTGATAAACTAACGTGTTTTACCTTAAGAACGAATGTTTGACAAGCGATTCTGCTCGACTTTGTGCAACTCATCTTTCAGTGTACCGCGACGCTTGTCTGTTCGTCTGTCCGTCTTAGGTTCTTGTGTTCAATCTACAAGTCTGTCTGTCTTGTTGCTCTGTTTTCAACTTATAGGTCGCAAATTTTTAAAATATTTTGATGAAATTTGATGAACTAAGGCGTTTTGGCCTAAGAACGAACGGCTGTTCGAACGAATGGTTCGGATCGCCTTCCTATATGTAGCCTTACTTTCAAAAGTCAGTACATAAATAACTGCGTTAAGTGAAGTGCTAGACCGTGGCGTACCTGCTTTTTATTTGTTTTGTTTATTTAAAAACTTTTCATATACAATCTTTAGTAAATAAATTCATAGTTTAAATGTATAATTTTTTTTACTTTCTCTTTATACTTAACTCAGCTGAATTTCATACATTCGAGTAAATAAATATCAAAAGCACAAAATAAAAACAGACAGATAAGAGTAACGTCGCTTAAAATTTCAATGTTACATCTAATCGCATATACTAGTAGAACGATAAGAAACTCAACTACTTATTTAAAGTTATTTATTTACTCAGTAAACACACACATATACAGGCTTCAAGTCCTCGAAAATATTTTGAAAATTTGAGACCATTTTATTAAGAATTCCCCCATTGAACGAAATACTCATCACCACAAAAAAAAAATGGAAAAAAAGTCATTAATCTTGTTTCGAATACAACCCTAATTTTCGCTTAATGGCTTTTTGGTCTCTGTATCCCTTGAGCTGTAATTGAAACTCGCAAACTAAATTACAGCGAAAGAAAATCAAAACAATATGTTTTGCTGTATTACTCTTGTTTTCTTATCTTTTTTTGGAAAATTTTTAGCTTGAATTTCATGTTTGCTATATGCAATTGCGCTGAGGTCAGAAACCTATTAAATGAGAGATGAACGTTGCAAGAGGCACAAAAGAAAGCGAGAGAGAGATAGAGAGAGAGCGAAAGAGAGAATATGATTCATTAAATATGTCATATGTTTAAAGCTAATTAGAATATCGACTCTATTCGATAATAACAAATTGGTTTCATATTTATTGCGCAAAGCAAAATCTGATAAAAGGTTTCTTTAAATGTGGCAAACAGCGCGATATGAAATTAATCAAGAAAGTTGCAAACTTTCTTTTATTAATTTTTCAAAATCGTCCCTTCTCTGACAATCAACGTATATCTGTGCATCTGAAAACCAATTGCTTTCGCTTCTTTTTCCTCTTTGATGCGTATCATGACTATATAGGAAGTCTTTGTACCCAACATCGAAGGAAAACGTTTGCAACGTCCAGAAGGAAGTATCCGAGACCCGACAAAGTATATATATTCTTGATCAGAATCAAATTCTAAATCGATTTAAGTATGTCCGTTCATTTTTCTGTCTGTCTATCTGTTTGTCTATCCATCTGTCCGTCTGTGTAATGTCTGTTGCAAGCATGCTCCCGGCCGCAATTTTGATGATATTGACTTCAAATATGGCAGAAACACTGGAAATTCTTGCACGCAGGTTGGTATTGAAAATGGGCCAAATTGGTCGAAGGGCACGCCCATAACACCCCGTAGACTTAAAATACCTTTGTTTTTCAAAAGGAATGAGAAATTGATTTTTTGCTCACTACTCCTAAACCATAGCAAATAAATATAAAAAAAATTTGACGACATATTCTATGGGCGATGCTGTAGCATTTTTGTACAAAAATGAAATAATATGACCACGCCCACCCAATATTATAGTGTATCAAAATGTAGTTGTTTTTCCAATACGTTTCTAACGCGCAAAAACAAGCATCAAAAACCCCATAAAGTGTACAAATTCTTGGCCAGTTCCATAACTTGAATGCACCTAAACATGTCCGCCTGTTCATTTGTTCATTCATCTGGTTGCGCAACTAAACTTTTCAAAGGACACGCGTACAACGCTTTTTTTGAAAATAGAAAAAATCAGCTGCTCCTACTCCATATTTTAGAGCATGAAAATTTTGTTGTTTTACTTCTTTTGTCTTCTTTAGGACAGCGGTGATGGATATAAAAGATTCGATTCCCACCGAATTTAATGTGCCTATTTGTTTTCTGTTGTTGCCGATAGTTTTTGAGAATATAAACATAAAAAAATCGGCACTTGATGAATGTAAGGTCGCCGTTCTATTCCCCTTACAGATCGGATAATTAAATACAAAATAAAAGCGATGCCGTAATCTAAATGCTCAAAGAAAGAATTGTTGTCCTTGGTATTTACGAAAACGAATTTCCATAACGCAAATTCGCCTGATAGCTTGTTTCCCGTTTTTATGTCTCTCCACATATTTCCGAAAAACAAATCGTCGCTCACGAGTCAACTGGATGATTTTCTAAGTTAGCGAATCAATAAGCATTTCGCAAAACGAGCCTATTACTTACTCTGAAGTATTTCTAATAGTCGTTTATATTTCGATAAAATCCACATCGTCAGAACTGCAGCAGCTTACTATAAAAAATCTGATCGGGTTTTCCAAAACGACAATAGCCGGGTTTTTAAAAAAAATTCGCGTATAGTTTTAAACAAAAACATTTGCAATTTGAAGTCTAAAAAGTGAAAAGAGTATATTAGATTACGGTTCACCACTAAATGCCATACGTCACCCTACAGATATTCATCTAACTACTATTCAAATTAACGCGTTACAGGGAAAGTGATCGCAAGTGGGTCAATAGCATTCTACTTGTGACCAAGGTCAGTCCGGGTGCTAAATTTCATGAAGATATCGAAAAAGTCGCCATCTGTAGGTTGACCACAAGAAGTCAAGACGCACAGACAAGCTTTAATCGATTCTAAATTGAACGGCATTATAAAAGGTAGGTATACCTCAAGTCCTTCTATGTATTGTAAACATGCGCACAAACTTAATATCCCCTTCTACCACAAATGTTGTAAGGCATAAGACGAGAAGAGAAGAGAGGTAGAGAATAAAAGAACGTAAAACGCAGTAAATTTTGCACAAGTGCCACCGCCGACACCTTCTGAAGATGTGGCGTATACGTTAGCGATAATAATATTTTCAGTGATAGTACTGTACCCTGGATCAATGTTTGTTATAATAATCTGTAAATTACGGGTTTTATTGTCAGTTGTGGGCGGTCGGTTTATTCGGATCGCACTAATTTTTCACAGCATTTTTCATACATATATGTTGAGATTTTCACATGAATGTCTGTTAAAAATTGTAAGCAATAATTTCCGTAAATGTGTACTTGTAGGTAAATAAGGGCTTTTTTGGCGTTTATATGCGTGTGTGTGTGCGTGTGCGTCTGTTATTTTCTGTAAGGAAGTTTCAGCTTTTTCTCTCAATTATTATTGATCGGCTTTCATTATTATTATTGCTGCTGGTAAACAATTCCAAGCGTGAACATTCGTAAAAGGACGACAAACCATTAAGTGAACGGATGGGGGGATAGGCGAATATTTTTAAATTGGTTCAATATCTTGTACTAATCAAGAATTTATATACATTCTGCCGCACTTCATATGTGTATTGCAAACAGAGTAACACATTTTCCTGTGGTTGGTGTGAAAGCCGTTAATAAAATTCCTTAACGACGGAAGAGACATCTGCATGCATAATGGTTGGGGGAGAAGCACTTACCAAGCAATTATTTCTTTTTTTTTTTTTGTTTTTAATAAACACCTTAATAATTAAAGGAAGAATGCTTTCTCTAAGCATAACATATTCGTAGAAATAGAAGAGCAAGCGTGCTATTACTTGACTTTAAGAACATGTGCGTGGCAGTAGTTTTACTTTATGTTATTTCCTGTATATGTAACACATAACCTGCTTGTTGTGACATACATATCACGTAATATACACATAATGACACATAATAAATTTAGAGAAAACACTTCACATAATACATTCTCAGTTTCATAAAATTGAAAAAGTGGCATACTTAATGTAACGCACCCACAGGGGCAGGTAGTAAGCGGAACGGAAAGCATTGTTAAGCACAAAGCACAGGTTTCTAGTATCATGTGTTTGCTTATTGCAAAGTTACTTATAGAGCGATGAGGCCAGCTACTCTTCGAAGTCAAGCTGTCAAGAGACAAATGAAAAATTTAAGAGCAATTTTGCTTGCGAAGACCGTAATCGTAACATGAGCATAGAGGAGGGTCATGGATGAATTGTTTTATTAACCCCGCTATTAACAAACTGCAGCAACGCAAAGATATTCTGAAAGACGTTACGTTTTAGGTATCATATTGATATTGTAACCATGGACATACAAAAATAGCGAGTTATAAAAACCTACGTTCACTTAACACATAACACTTTGTAGCATTTGCGATTTTCATACGCTAATAGACGTTGACTAAGAAGGAATGCCGATGTTTATTACACCGATCGATTTGGAAAACATTTTCTGAATCGATGTAAATTTACTTGTCTGCATGTCCGTCTGCCTGTTTTATGTCTGTCCATATTTCTTTGTATTCAACTTGAAATTTGCAAACCAAAGATTAATGAAACAACAATTCGCTCTATGCATGATAAATAGAGATGTAGCCGATGAAAAAGTGCTGCATACTGAAGAAAGAATAATTGCCACTGCTCAAAGCATCCTTGGTAGTGTAACAAGATCAATGCCATAAGATTTAATCAATGGCAGAATTAAAGCCACAGTACATTGAGCAAATATTGATTTATTGAGAGTGAAACTTTCACGGAATTCTGATATGGAATTCTTGCCTAAACCTAGCGATTTAATTTGATTCGATTCTTTTCTTTGGGGTTGGAAAACAACGCATGGAATGAAATCAAAGCATTAAATGAGCTAATGTGCGGACAAGTTATGGAAAAATTTTGGAGTCTGTACGTTTGAGTGATACCATTTTTCATACATGATTGTGACGGATGACAAAACGTAAGTATTGCAATTGTTTTATTATTTTACTCGTTTGTTTATTGATTGGATATATGGTATAACTGTTTGCTTGCTTTGAATCGCAAATTCACTAGCTTTCCTGATTGGCCAATGCTTTTTCGTTAGCATATCATAGCTTATCATAGATCATAGATCCGCTGATCGTTTGCAGTCAACTGCTGGTCGCTTGGTCACTAGTGTTCTAAAGTTAAACTTATTTGTTAAAGTTAACTTTATTGTTCGTATACTCGTCAAACGCAGAGTACATGTAATATGATGTTAGGTTGTAATCAAACTTCTTGACAAGATGACCAAAAATTTTCTAAAATACAAATGACTCCAGAACGCATGAAAGAATCGTGACGTTTATATTCATCTAACACAGTTAACTGGCTAAGACATCTGTAATTTGTTAGCATACATATGATTTTTGAACTTTATTTGTATTTTTTTTTATATGCAAAGATTAGTGCGTTGACAATTTTAAGCACAAAGCACAAACTACAAATGATTTTCAATTTTCAATTGTTAAAATATTGAAATGCATATGTAATGTGATTCGTTTGTATCGCAATTCATGTGCATTTCATAAAACAAAGAGCTTTACTTTTCAACAATATTTGCAAAAGCAACCGAGGCTGCATAAATTAGTTACAGAATCAAAGGAATTTCTTGGAAATTTACTTTTCAGCGACAACTGCTTTTATATTCTGACACTGACAAGCCAAGCACTAGAGCAGTTTTCTTTACCTTTCTAAATATAGCGCGTAACACATTTTAAATTTGTTGTTCTCGTAACAATGTTGAAATAAAAAATGTGGATTATATATATATATATATATCTAAGTGAAGTAATCCAGTTCAGTATCATTATATACATTGATATTTTGCAGATTCGAGAAGAAATTTAATATGCGGCATTTCTTTGCATTCTAAACTTTTTAAAAAATTAATACAAGTGACGACACTTTCAGATAATGGGCTTTCGAAAATATTTAATCGATTGTAATGCTATCATATCCATCACGAGTATATATATTTGATTGATGTAAAATATTTTGTCTTTCCAAACTTTAGACAGTCTTTTCATTGCTTCGAAGCGACAGCTAAAGTTTATATTTCATTACTATACCCGAGACCTGGGTAGATTGCAGCTCCTGGAAACAAGCGTCAGATAAACTATAGAAAGACTCTTGAAATTACATACACATACATATACTCTTGATCATAAGCATATATTCAATACTTATCCACATGTTCAAGTGACAAAGAGACTCTACAAAGCACAAAATATACGCTTGATCAAAGGCATATTATTCAGATATCCGGTTTCAAATTTGGCAAAAACATGGGAAATTCTACGTACAATTGAGGCGAAATCGTAGATGGAATGCAACACAACGCACTCGGAAGACACTTTTGCTTTCAAACGCAAAAAAAAAAAAGTAAAAGCACTATAGTGGGCGCTGTGGCTCACTCCAGTCTACAAATAATCACTGAGAGCGTTTGGCTTTGGACCAAAACACGTCAACGTCCTAGACTTTGTCAGCATATATAAAAAATTGTGGTGTGTAGGGTGAAACAAAGAAAACAAAACAGGTAAGCGGATAGAAGGACAGACAAACTTACATCCATTCAGAATAATAACAGATATTCGGTATAATAAAAGATGGATGTATCTCAAGTCCTTACGGGTGCTGCGTAGGTCCGCCCAAGCTTAATATACCCTCGTACCACCAATGCTCGAAGCCATTTTATTAAAGTGGAACAATCCGCAACACACACACACACCCAAATTTCTTTTTTTCTTTTATAGTTCTTTTATAAGATAAAGATCGAGAATGTAAAAATATTCGGATACAGAAAAATGTAAACTTGTTATTTGCTTTAATTTTAAGACAGAATTGCTGTGCTAGACTTTCTTTATTCAAATTTTCTTTATTCGCAACACATCCGTTTTGTTTGCCTTTTTTTTTTTAAATAAATATTAACATACCTAAAGGCGTTTTTTTTAAATCAAATGTTTAGTTTTTAATGTTTATTGTGCTTATAGGTCATACAGTTCACCAGGGCGTATGAGAACTGTTATATGGCCTTTTAATTATTTGTTCATTCTCTTGTCATTTATTTTGTTTCTTAAGAAACACTAAAAAGCTAAAAAGTGAAGCAAAGAAACTTTATCATGTGGAAAAGAATCATTTATTATGCTTAACAAAGTCGAAACTGACTGAATTGAAAAGACATTAAGTAGGAGGTTTAGAAGATAAAACAAGTTAACTGTAATTTACGTGATAAAACGAAAAAAATCGAAGAAAACAATAGCACATAGATAAGTAAATGTTGATAAATACTTAACAGTCAACAAATAACCAAACAACAAGGAAATATAAAGCAATAAAAGATTGTCGGTTCTATATAACAGAAAGAAAGAAGTATTCTTGCACGCTTCATATTTAATGGCAACTTTGAAGCGAATGAATTTTGCCAAATTCTGAAAATATCTGAAGAGGTTTCGGCAGATTGTGAAGAAACGAAGTGTGAAAAGCCGAACAAACGAATATTTTTAAGAATAATTTTGAAATCTGAAATTCCAGATTTTTTGTGACGGCCGTTACTTTCTGCAATTTATAATTTCGAAGCTTGTTAGAAGAATATGTGTAAGAATTCCTCGTCTTTTGTGGAGAATAAGCATTAAGTGTCAAAAGGAATCGTATGTGATGTTTTTGCGTCTTTATAGTTATAGTTCTGTTTAATATTAAGTTCTTTTTGTGTGCAAAAGTCATTCTTTAACTTTAAGAAATATTCAATTATTTCTTATATTTTGTTTAAACTCATGTATGCAGATAAATAAAACTTTTTCTTTTTTATTGCTTGAATATACGGAGAACATTTTTCAAAAAAATAATAAAACAACACAAATGAAATAAACAATTTACTTAAGTTCAAAACTTAAAGAAAGAGGTAACATTGGATATGAAGTAAAAACAACAAAACAGCACAAAAGTGATTATCACATAAGAAAATTTCTGACTGTAAAACTGCCAAAGAAACTAAAGATAACGAGGTGCTAATTTATATGCAGACACAAATATTTACATGTACATATACGTAGGAGCTCTCTAAGTGGTGGAAGACATGCATGTTAAGTCACTCTTACTCTCTCTAGTTAAAAATTTTGTCTTATTGCGAAAAATAACTTTTTAGCGAAGCTACGTAAGACTGTTTGTAAGCTTGTAAGTTGGGATTTCAGCATATGTGTGCATTTATGTGTATGTAGGTCAAAAAGTAAGAGTTGTAACTTTTTTCGGTAAAGTTTTTAATAATGCTTTCCAAAGAACACATAAAAAAGTATTTAAGCAAAAACAAAAAGTTACCAATTGCCTGTGTTTTTAAAAAAGAAAAAAGCATTCCTCTTGGTTAACGTTCGTCTAACATGCTATCCGTCTACATGCAAATTCCAATATGGGCAAATAACTAAACCGTATTTGCCTTAAAGCGAATCTTATCTATCTGCTAGCAACTTAGGGTATTTATAACAGAAACCAGAAAATTTTCAGTTCATTTTATGTGTATTAGCATTTTTTGTTTGGACCACTTTCTTGCTACTTACGCGTGCTTAACGAAAGTATTTGGAAGCAATCTTTTTATCAATGTCTACCATAGTTTATTAGTTATTTGCGAATATAAATTAAATTTTTTATGTTATATATTGCTTTGTCCGTCAGTCTAAGGCAATGCAAACTTATTTTTATACTTATAAATCGTCCAAATGTGCTTCAAAGATGCCTTCAAGTACTGGGTCTTCGATTCTATTAAATCATGGCTTTGGTGAGGTTAATTCGACGACTCTCATTAAACGGGAGCCAAGATCAAATTCAATCTAAATTGATTGATCAATCTTACATGTGATCACTACCGGATTCTGAGTCGATTAAATCAAAGCTTTAATGAACTCTAATTGGCTTTAAAGGAACGCAAAAATCGAACATAGCCTCAAGACTGACCGCCTAATTGCTTAGAAGGGTTTATAAATAATTCAAAGGGTTTTGCTTACGAAACTTATATCATTTTCGCCGCCCAATAATGTGCAGAATATTCCAAGTCAATCAAGTGGAGCATGGATTCAAAGTAGGCGGAAATCCGATGCAAACTCAACGATGAGTCTTTAAACTTCTCCCAAGATATTGTTCAATACAACTTTATGGGATCCTCAGTATTTGAAAATCGGCGTGATATTCTGTGATGCAATCAGTTACTCGCAATAGTCATTTGATCAATGTATAGGTCGAACAAAACTTAAAATTTTCTTAAACCACCATTTTTGCTTTTAAAGTTTGTCAGATTTTCGCTACCAGATGATAAGTACTGCATTCTGAGTCGACGAGCGCAGAAATGGGTAATAAATTCACTGCTTAACGTTTTTACCTACTTCCAGATATTTTGCACTTAAAGTTTAGTGGATCCTCACTATTTAAAAAAACACGTTTTCTGATCCAATCCAAATTTCGATTTTATTGATTTCCAATTATCACTTGCTCAGTCGAACCAAATCTTAAATGTCTTTAATTCATTGTCTTCGCTTTTGAAATTTGTCAGTTTAATTAACGTTTTAACCCATTCCAAAATATTTTGCAGTGAAAGTTTAGTGGGACCTCATTATTCGAAAGCTGCCGTAACATTCTGTGATCCAATCAAAATTTCAATTGCCTGCAATTGTCGCTTGATCTGCGCATAGATCAAAGGGAATCTTAAAAGTCGTCATTCATACGCGTTTGGAGACACTGCGCCTTTAAAAACGTCAGATCCTTGCTATCAGATGATAAATCGGAGATTATAAGCCGGTCAAAGACAACATTTTGAAAAATTAGTAGCTAATAACGAGTAGCTATTGAGTAGCGTAGATAGATATAACATCGATTTGATGTGTTTGCCATAATCTGCGATGAGTATTATTATTATTGTAATTTATTTACATCAAGGAAATATATACTAGGGCTAAAAAAGTACAGCAAACATTAGTAGCTAAAAGTGTGGGCCCCAATTTTTTGAAAAGGAAGACTAATCGCTTAAAAAAGTTAAATATTTTATTGATATTATGTTTTCCAGATAATAGCGTCAGACATTTCGAAAACGAGTCCCCGAATATTGGAACGGTTTCAGCATTCACAAAGTTAAACATACGCTTCAGAAGATTCTATCCACAGTTGCTAGAGTACATTTCTTAAGGATGCATTCGTGTGCTGCGTGTGCGTTAGTACGACCGAGATGGATTCTTGTCAATGTTTTGATCCTGATTTTTTCGATGTTAGTTGGATATACATAATACATATATATATTAATATATACAGTAAAGAGATAATTTTACTTTTAAAATAACAACAAACCTATTGCTTTCATTGAACTTCAATGAAGTTATTAAACACAAATTAAAAGCAATTTAGAGCAATTTAGTGAAAGTCCAAAAAAGTTTTCATTAAAGCTTGATTAAAAATGAATTTTTGCGAACCTCTGAAGTGTTCCCAGTCTTTTTTTATTATAAAACATGTTATAAAAAATATTTTTTCATCTTTTTTTGTACAACAAATAGGAAAAAATATTTCTATATTTAGTATGTATAAGTCGTTCATGTCGTAACTTTAAACTCCAATGCTTATAACATATGCACATGTACTTGTTTATAATGTTCAGAGGCATAAAAAGCATTTGTTTGTTACACAATAAAAGTACAACTGGTGCATGTCAGTTACCACACTACATTTAATTGTTGTCGTTATCGACGTTGATGTTGCCCTTGTTGTTGTTATTGCCACAGTTACATGGGAAAACGTAGTTGGCCCATTTAAGCGATCACACGTTAACTTTTCGTATATGAAACATTGAAGGCCCATGCCATCGCTTCTACTCCTACTCCATTCACTAACCAGTAATAATAAAAGCAGCATCTACCACTTGATACGTCGCAGGATTTATATTTAAACCCTCTAAACAACATCGACCCTTAACAGGGAAAATAGCTTATGATGTTAAAATTTTATAATAAAACAAAAATAGTTTTTATGTAGTTTTGTAGAAATTTTTAAGTAAAAAATAATAAAAAAAAATGGTTAGGAGAATAGAAACGATTACCTTTGTCGTTAGGATCGAATTCTGCCTCCAATTCAGCTTTAGTTGGCTCTTGTGCTTCAGCGGCAGCAGCGAGAGCAGCATTAGCTGATTTGTTTACTGCATTGGTGCTCGCTTTGTTAGTGTTGCTGCTGCTGGTAGTGGTTTTAGTTTCAGTTCTCTTCATCGTGTTTCTAACTTGATGTCCTCGGAATGCGGCTTGTATTTTAATAGCGGCTTTTGCTGTTAAAAACGAATTAGTGGAAACAATAAGAACAGAGGAGAAGAGAAATTAATTTCATTTTTCTAGTAATTTTTTATTTTTTGTTTTTTTTCTTTTCGGAAACACTCAAGTGACTATTCATTTAAAAATGCTAATAAAATTGAATAAGAATGAAACAAGTAAAAACAATATGATTGGTCACGGCGCACCATTAAATACCCTACACTATCCCACAATTATTTACCCTATGATTTTTCGAAATAAAATCGATCGATACCATTTTCAATAGTGATTGTCCCAGTGTGTATCAAACTTCATCAAAATGTCTCAAATATTACGGCCTGTAAGTTGAACACAAGACGACAAGACGGACAGGCCAGCTTAGATCTACTTAGAAAATGATTCCGAATCAATCGGTATTATAAAAGATGCATCTATCTCAAGTCCTTCCAACGATCAGGCGGACGGACGGACAAAAAAGTAAATTTAGAACGGAATGGTGGAACCACTTTCTACATCGATCTCAAACTTTTCTGGCTGTTGCATATATATGCACAAACTTGACATACCTTTGCACCACAAGTGATGTGATATGCAACTACCTTCGATAAGAAAAAAATTATATTCGCTCTAAGACAAACGTCTAGAAAATGTAAAAAAATCACAAAATTATTTCGCAACTGTAAGCGGACCATTTAGCCAATCAAAACCAATTTCGATATATACTGCAGATTAAAATTTGTTTACGGAAACATGATGAGACTTTTGATTTTTTTTCTTTTTTCTTTGCTTTCACGCTTTGTTCCTAAACATTACTGAAGACATATTCTTCGGCCAAAATTCCAATTTTATTTTTCAATTTATTCACTTCATTGTGCATAAATGTTTGCCATTCACTTTAATTATGGCTTTAGCGCCTTAATACCTTTTTAGAGGCAAGTTGGCAAAATTGTATACCTTGAATGCACCACATAATCGTATAAAGAGTATAAAGAAAAAAAATACTTATTCGTAAGATCGTTATAGCGTAATTTCTATTGCTACAGATTTATATATATTATCCATAAGAATTGTGACGACTTTCAGAGTCCTGAGAGTAGAAGCACCTACAGACAGACCTGAATAAAACAAGAATTTTATAATAATCGTAAATTTAAATGAACTAAACGCTAACTGATGTATTTAACGGAATCGGCTGAATACTTCATAGCTTGAATTCAAGCTTGAATTCAATACGAAAATACTAAAAATGAAATTTGTTAACAAATTATTTGTTTTCGTTTCAATTGATTTCAATTAATAAACAAATGAATGGAATACATTTATTTAATATTGATATCTAGTTAAGCGTAAATAAACTTTTCAAAATTTCTATATCATGTTTTATAACTCATTTGCACTCACTAGTTGAAGTAAATTTCATAACATTAATTAATTAATGTTGAAATAATATCTCGACTAACACTAATGTTCAATCAGCAAATACTTGTTTATCATCATTAATTTAGAATTTTGCCAACACCAGTCATCATTCTGGCATTATGTTCATCGTTAAAGCCATTATTGGCTTTTGTTCTCTAAATTCATTATTATTATCAGCACATTAACGCTGCTAACTGGTAAATGGATACTTATTTATATCACATCGCTCAATACGCGATAGCAACACTCTTGACAGACCAATGCGACTTTTCAATAGTATCACCTTTTCAACGGTACGTGGCAAAATTTCATGGTATTCCGAACATTAGTTTACTAGTTACCCTTTGGTTTAATGGCACTGCCTTTTTGGTCGCTTTCGACACCTTTCCCCAACTGTCATCCACTCGGACTTTCTCATGGACGAACGTTCATGGCAAACAGTAAATACGTTACCTTCTGATATTTAAGGTATCAACTATCTGACGCAATTTCATTTTTCGGTCTTTCGAAACGATTTTATACACTACGATTTCGGCAACCAGAACTGTCCGCATATGGATGTATGACTGCGTTTAAAATTAGCAAACAATCCACCAGTGAAGTTTTCCGACACAGAAGAGTCGGCATTACATCTTTCAAGCCAAAGCTAATTGTGCACATATTTCAAAAAGCAACATTTAAACAACAACATATAGCAAACAACATTTAAACAACACGCAGATTTTTCCATTATTTTCAAAGTTACTTAAATGGTGTCACTAAAGCAACTGCAACTTATGAGCTAATTGCTATAATGTCTCGAAATTTTGACACGTATAGTTTGAAGGATGGTACTACTTGCAAATCGTTTGCATCTATCAACAGTTTTGCCATCTATGTGTCAGAGCGGAGACTTATTGAGTAAAGTATTATGTGTATAAGAAAGTATATGAAAGATTTCATAAGTGGCGATATTCCAAATGTTTCGTCATCTTTGCTACGTTACATCTTCAAGAGAGTGTGTAAGGATAACACGTTTGCTTAATATCTCAAAAAGCTAGAGCAATGACTTTTGCGATATCGTCCGCAGGATCCTAGTTAATATGTTCCGCTATCCATCTGTATCTTACATTATCACATTAGATCTATAGTAGCTGTACGTTTGAGGGACACGCAAGTTCAAATTATGTCATCACAATAGATTTACTTTCAAACTCGACTAATCTCTCTCGCCTTGGGGCTTATCCACAACTTCTACTATGACGGAGCAAGATATCAATTACTGTCTTTTCTCAGGAATTAAGCACCTTTCCGATTATTTTGTAACCTATTCTTGGGACAAAGCAGTAGAATTAAAATCTTCCAACAAACACTTCTAATCGTGGATCCAGCGCGCCCTGTGGTGATGGAAGAAAATTGACTAAAAGAAAGTCGTTTAGCGATGCTTTCATTACACGTTTCTAATCCTTACCCAAAAGTTCGACGAACAACGAAACAATTTTCCGCGCTTCTCCACCTTTTTCTTAATAAAAATAATAACATCAAGTTGAAACGAGTTCCTAGTGGGATGGAAATTCTACTACCCATTTTTTTTTAAATTTCTTTCCGTGTAAACAATAAAAAAATATCGACGCCCCTTAGGAATTCTACTACATCTAAGGACAGTTAGTAAAATCACACAAAACATTTGTTGTTTGTCTTAATAACGGGTTTATAGATTCACTCAACTCAATTACTTCTGAAAGACTTTCGTAACAAATTTCGAAACTGAATATTTATAAATTTGAAAGATAAAGAGCAAAAAAAAAATTCCTTAAGTAGTACAAAAAACTTTATCAATATAATGACGAAAAAAGTAATGAGGAGTTGCTTTTCCTTGTTTAAAACAAACTATTTTATGAAGGGATTATTTCTTTTTACTGTTAATTCATGCATTTGCATAACGCTGTGCAAAATTTAAATACTCGGTTACATTTACTATTTATATAACCCACATGCACTTGCATTTATGCGATGTAAAAGTGATTCCCTTCTATAGATGAAATGAAAAGCATTCTCCCTTATGCATAACGATTGGTTTGCTTCATATGTGTGTTTGCCTGGTTGATATGATATCACAAGCAATATATGCGAAGCCTGGATGTTATTAATAAATCATTTATACAAATGATAGCACATGAGTGAACTTTCGATAATATTTCAAAGAAGAAGAAGAAAAAATACAACAAAATTGGTAACATTAAAAGGGATCTGCGTATGAACTCTTGTCGCCACAAAACACGTCATCGGCGTGATTTGGGTTAAACACATAATGTACAAATATTGTAATGCAATTTTATAATTTTGTTTAATAACAAGGATACGGTTAATGAGGGCGACTTTTAATTAATTATTTCCCCCTTTCTCTCTCCAGCCATCCATTAAGTATATATGCGAAGAATTGGCTTTAACGGCGTAAAGTAGACGGATTTGGATTAAAGTCCTTCGAAATGAAATATTTATGCTTTCCATAGGAGAACTAGAGCTAGTAAGACCTAGTAACTATCAATTAAATTAAAAAAAATAGTTTTTTTTTTATGTTGTTGCGCGTATTCTTAATGCCTGCTTCTCTTAGTCTCTTAGTGCTAACTAACTAATGTAAAGTCCTTTAATTATCTACCCATAATCCTTTTCGGCTTTCTCGACACGTTGCCCGTCGGTTTTCCTTTCTGCTAAATAATAGTAATGTTTGTTAATTTGCTGCGCGGAACTTACACAAAGCTCGACGGCAGCGGCAGCGACAGCAGTAACAACAACAACGGAACTGAATAGAAACGAAAAACCCTGACATCTTATAAAACGGAAACGGTAATAGAGTGTGTTGTGAAAATTTATTTCATTGTTTGCTAAGTGCATTGTATACGGTGCGGGCTAAACGGAAAACATGTACAAGTGTTCATGGCTTCGTTGTTGTTGTTATTTTAACATACTCCAAAGCAGAAGGCAAAAAATTATATTTTTTTAAAATTTTCTTTTTCATTTTTTTAAATGTTTTCTCCACAATTAATAATAAGAAAATGAATTTTACATGAAATTATGAAAAATTAAGCAAGAAGTTTCCACATCCCCAGGCTGCAAATCTTGAGTGGTCCGCTGTACAAATAAATGATTCTTTATTAACCTTTAACCGACGAATAAGGATCACACTCCTGTTCATTTATTCTTAAATTATTTGAGCCCGATGTCTATTAAGAAGTAATTAAATTTTTACGTCTTGATCGAAGGCGTTGGAGTGTTGCAGTTAAAGTAGTCATATTTGCGGACAGATTGCTTCCATTTTCAAATTTACTCTATTCCACCTCTGTTAACGAATTTGAACGAATAAGGCATTACACTGCACTGAAATGGGCGGAGGGACAGATAAACATAGCTTGAATTGATCAAGGATCGCTTGCAATTTAAAATACACACCATATGCTTTATACTCTACAACGTTACATATCTTATGACAGAGCAATCGATGTAGGCAAAGGAATCTTGATCCTACGTTTTAAGACGAAGCGCTCAGCCTTGCAAATAATGCTTGTTTAAGTGTTTAAAAGCGCTATAGTGAGACATGAACCACCCTATACCAGTTCGCTTAATATAGTTACTCATATAAGAACTCTTCAAAATAAAAAAATTCACTACAAGTCGGTTATATACCAAGTGGTTGATGAAGTGATCCGAAACGCTTTCGTTCTTATGGTCGACATACGAAATTTCATCAAAATATTGCAAAAATTGCGTCCTTTAGGCGGAACAAAACAGACAAAGAAACGGACGGATAGACAATCTGAAATATAGTCCATCCCAAGTCACTTTTCCCACATCCGCACAAACGGTACTGGGTATAAAAACGAACATAAACTTCAGATCGAATTTTGTAAAATTTTCGAAAATATGTTATAATTTTCGGTAACTTTCTAGGCTTTCAAGGCAGCAAGTGCAGTTGTCGTTATCTGTCAGTAGTCGCATATAAACGTTTAAGATTCTCGTTATTGTATATGTGAGTCTATTTATTTCTGTATTTGTGAATGTAAGATTTTAAATTCATTTATTTATGCTCGCAAGTCAAAAGCAACGTTTGTCAACCCTTTGCCAAACCGATGCAGAATTTTAGAATATAGATATTTTGAATATGGCAGTAGTTGATGTCTACGAATCAGTTTTGGGAAAAGCTCTTCATCCACAACCACACCTCCAATCGATAAATTATGATAATTTTCTTCTCTTTTTTTTTAGACATGACCGATCAATAAGTGCTGTGTGCCTACCGACGAAGCACGCATTATAGCTAAGTCCACACATCACAAAGACGTGATTAAAGTGCGGTCTGCCGCACTAGAAATCGACGCAGGATTAACAGTTGTGCTTTTCAACGACTTGGCTACGAGGGTATAAGTAAAAAATTTGTAGACTTAAGTTTGAAAACCGCTACGAACTCTTCCAAGGATCATCTCAAAATTCAATGTAAAAGTAGGCGCAGCCAGTTTACATGTGTGGTCATAACGAAAATAAAATATGCGATTGTAATGACACCAGCTTAAGAGACTGGATCTCAATATGCACCTCTTGGCCAAGGTAATGTTTTTTTTTTTTACATCCGTTACCAAAGGATCACAAGTATATTAATTTTGTCAAAACGTTTGCAACGTTCAGCAGGAAGGTTTGGAGGCCTCGCAAAGTATATGTATTCTTGATCGCCGTCAAATTTTGAATCGATTGAAGCATGTCCGTCTATCCGTCTGTGTAATGTCTGTTGTAAAAATTCTTCTGACCGCGAAAATGAAGCTATCGACTTCGAATTTGGCAGAAAAATTGGAAATTTTTCCACGCAGGTTGGTATTGAAAATGGAATACGCCCACATTACTACGTAAAGTGAGGTCACGTCTGTTTTTTCAAAGATAATCATTGTTTGTTTTGCTCGTTACTCATAAACCACAAGAGATAAATCAACAAAAATGTAAACATATATTCTATGGGCGATGCTGTACTAACACTACAAAAATAGAAAAAATCGGCCACGCCTACTCAACTTCATAGTGAGTTAGATTTTCATTTTCTTTTTAAAACCTTTATAAAACCCAGAAGCAAACTTCAAAACCCCATAGAGTACATAAATTCTTGGCCAGTTGGAAATTCGGAATGCACCTAAGCATGCCCGTCTATTCGACTGTCCATCTTTCTGTCTGTTAGTCCGTCGAACTCTGCGATATTTGTGGTACACATTTACAAAAGAGTTTGACAATGACACAAGCCTGTCAAAGAGCACGTCTACAACGTCTCCAACACCTACCTGTCTGTACTACCAAACCTTAGGACACCTCCGCTTTCCGTGTCTCTTTTGCTCGCTGCTCATAAACTACAACAAATACGTGATATAAATTTTCATAAATTTTCATCCCTGATATAAAAGATTCGGGCGCAACCGAATATAATTTTCTTACTTGTTTTAATCAGAGACATATATTTTTGCCTGGATTACTTCTAAACTTTATTTTCGAATTCTGCAACTGAGTGAAGAAAAAGGTTTACAAGTTTTGACCTTACGTTGTATTGAATGCAATACAAAAAATCCCCATTAAACGAAAGCGCAGACAAATCGATTTAAGATTCCCTATACATATTCCCTTTATCCGCTGAAATAAGATCCAAATCACTATCTTGCATAATTGATATGACAAGCATTTTATTAATTGCTTGGATATCTAGCATTTGTTGTATGACTACACATATCTTTTAATGTCTTGCTACATAAGAAAATTTATGGCTTTATTAAATTGCAAGCAATATGCTGGAGAAGAACGAATGCTTTACTTGATGATAAAATTATGAAGCATTTCCTTAATAAATTTGATAGCAGACCTAACAAACGAATTCACGAAGAAATATTTAAAAAAGATTTACATAAGTGGAGATTATAAGAACAATGATGGAAGGAATGGCATAAGAGATGTTTGCACCCTCTTACATTCTTTTAGTTTTAGAATTTCTATTGTTTTTCGCAATATCTCCAATCAACTCAAATAAGCCGTATATCGAAGAAGAAAGGCAGGGGGCAATCAGCATAACATAACAATCGAAACTTTTTCTCAATTACTAAAACTTCTCTTTTTAAAAATTAATAGCTAAAAAGAAAAGAAGAATAAGAGGAAAAAAGTTTAAAGTTTTTCCCATCTCTTCGCAATGATCTTGACTTTGTATGCAATGCGTTAAAATAGAAAAAAAAAAGTATAAAATTTGCATAAGCGAAAATTTCAAAAGCTGTTGCAATTACAGAAGAAGAAAAAAAAGGAGAAAAAAAATATGTAGAGAAAATCAGCAATAAAATCATTTTTCAAATATGATTCAATATTAATGTCGATTTTCAATCGATTGCAGTCTTTATTGACGCTAGAGTGAGTTAAGCTTATTTATGAGCAGATATGAACGCGAGCAATCGAAAATACATACTCGTGTATATTTGCATGCAATAGATGATACAAGCGCATCCAGCAAAGTATGTATAAAATTCGTTTGCCAAAATCGATTCCGCAAAAATAAAAAAAAAAGTGCATTTATTTGAATGAAATCGTATTTGAAAATGCAGTTAAGCTTTGTCTTTTCATACTCTGCGCTAAAACGCTTAGAGCAACAAATTTTTAAAATTTTAATTACTCTCATCACAGAATGAAGGTTTACTAAGATTGTCATTCCATTTGTAACGCCTGACAATAGAATAAGTCTTGTGTACGCATTCTATGTACAAAGTGTCTGCTATTACTGAAGAAAATAGTTATGTGATTTTGTTTCGCTTGACACAACCCTCTGTCGTCCGGTCTTTCGGGGCCCGCTGTATTCATTAAGTTGACTCATAAGATCTTCCTTGAAGTACCGATTTTAGCATTGGAAAGAGGGAAAAGTTTATGTAACCATGTCTGGCAACTGCGGGCCTGCTTTCCTGGTATAGTGATTGATTTTGTTTGTTTCCTGCGACGTGGTGGTGTCTACCTTCAACTAACCCTCTAGAGTTTATAAAACCGTATATATATCAAAATACATATTATATCTAATGGTATTGGTCGGTATTTCGGCTGTTTTTGTAAAAGGTTTCATCTTAAAATTTGCTGATTACTGAAAAATATGATTAACAGACACTGTTGCCTTACACCTTCTGCATAGCAGGTTGTGTTCAAATTTTTTGAGCAGTAATTCAATATATTGCTATCAAGACATTAGAAAAAACGTGTAGGAAAATATTTGTTCGTCCTTAAGACGTGGCATTTCGGATACACAGACATGCAACATTTAATTTTGGTTCGCATGATATTTTGAAATTATTCTACTTTTGTCCCTCGATTATCGCAAGTTTTAAAGCAGTAATTGGAAGTTTGCCTACACACTGTTGAACTGAATCCATGGAACGAACGCTTAGATCATTATTAAAACATGAAGTAATTAATAGGAAAGAGAAATGAATATTTTCATCTAAGAGATCGCTGTATGATGGATTAAAGTATTTTTTGGATCTAAAGCTTGGCATGACCGGTTTCATAATTAACGAAGAGGATCTAAATTCCGGACATTGCAGATAAAAAATGCTTTTATTTATAATTATTTTTATTTATAATTATTCAAGATAAGATATGCTTATATATCTATCGCCGTAAAATGGCCACAATTTGACGTTCAACGTATACGAGAATGCGTATTGAAGATATGTAAAGTGTGGATATTTTTGTTCAACAATTTTTCCCTGTCTGTCCGTATATTATCGAAAATGGGTTTAATTCTATCTCCTAATCCCATCTCCTACAACTCACTTCACTCTAGTGTTTTATTGAAACTTTTATAGAAACATTTAAAAAGTCATTTTAAAATTGACCGCATAGGTAGGCAGTTAAGAAGCGCGAGTATTAAGTGCGTATACACCTGTTTAACCCACATTTCAGTGGACCGTACTTTAATTGCGGTTGGTTTATGACCCTAGCTAAAGCGAGTCCCCAATCGATGAAGACGTAACACATGCCGATTGGCCATACTCGCGTATCTCTCTCTTCCTTCTTTTTGACCGTAATACCGTAACACTCGTAATACACATACAGAGAAATGCCTGTATTTGCCGTTTATCCTTTCATCATTTTTTCAAACCTTCTTTATATGGAATATCCTTTGGCCATTTTAATAAATACGATGGCCAAATGCGAAGTAAATACAATGTTGCTCGTTACAGCGTTTTGAAATGTCAACGGGAGACATTTTTACCACGATGGTAAAAGGCCAAATAACTATAAGAAAAACTATGACTAAATATTTACATGCAACCGTGTAAGCATGATTTTGGTAGGAGCTAGTTCCGTTCGTCCACTGCATGGTTAAAGCAAATATGCTAAAAAGGTATTAAAGATACACTGCCTTCCTTCCCCGTAGCTAATACTGGCAGTAAAAGAAGTGGTAAAACGAGTAACTTGTGAACAGCATTTCACTATAGGTTATAAGCTTAAGTTGCTACACGAAACTCTTATATCAATCATCATCGTATAGGGATAAGTAAGAGTATGAATCCATAATGCAATGGAAGGCATTAAACTGCAACTACTCTGTGCCATTATTCTTTCTACATTTCATTTCAGATTTTATTTCATATTTTCTTAAAAATAATCTCAATTGTTTATAAATGGATTTATATATACACATGTATGTGCATGCGGTAAAGTAATCATCCATCAACATTTCTTTACAAATTCACTTGAAAATGTTTATATCCCCGTTATTCCAAAATTGCTTTTCCATAAAATCTTTTAGATGCAGTGATACGAGAACACGCACACGTGCGTACACTTGTAAATAGAAATCAAATGCACAGCAGATGGTTGATATCTCCTCACATCCCTATCTCCTAAGCTATACGCTGATCTACGTGTATATATATTTAATGTTGAGCTCGTATGCGCACACATACACCATGCAAACGGTATACATGGTGCACACATAAGTTGAAAAAGCACACACTATGCAAAAGTACTTATAAAAATAAAAATTGCAAAACTAGGCACCGTGAGATGAGTTGAATATAAAATTAATTTGATGTACGTTCTTGTAGAGGACCTTTAAAAACTACTAGACGATTATTGATTTTCTTTAATTATTTATGTCGAAGAAAAAATCTCACGAAATTAAAATTTGCCTTGGGCTGAATGTTGAACACTCACCAGTTGAATATTTTATCATTATAATGTGCATCGATTTATCGATTTATTTACTATAATTTGTAAATCACTTATGCCGTTTTGCTCTTTCACATATTTTAGGTAGACTCGTTCAGTTTAGGGAATTTCTTGCTCACAACGTCAGAAAGCGTTTTAGTGTCAGAATTCCGCCCTTTTAACGACCCGTGTAATATTCGGGAGAATAAAATACCCACACAACTACCAAAGGCAAATCTATCAGTGCACCTTTCCATTATCAGTTTGCGTGTTCAACAAACAAAACAAATTAACTACGATAAGCCCCTATCTCAGTTACAAACTGTGAAGACCTTTTTTTCTTTTTTTGAGTAAATTCGTATGTCCTCCATAATGATTATATTTCATTATACTATATATAAAGTATTATAAAACTTTTCTTTATATATATTTTTCCCGGCACGACTGTAACGTTATAAAAGAAGTTTTTACAGCTTTTTTTTACTTTTGCAAGGTTAGATTGAATTATACTTGTGATGCGTATAAGCGTATAAGTGAATGCATGCAAGCAAATGTATAAACTTGGACAGGTTGTGTAAATTTCAAAAGAGGAAAAAACAAAGAAACTTTTGTATTCAGAACGTTGAAGAAGGAAAAAACCAGCACATTGTCTCTCGGTTTATGCAAATTTATCAACCCACCGTTACGGAGAAGCAAATCAATTTTCGACATTTTTCCGAAAAAAAAAGACGTATTTCATACGAACAGAATATTAAATATCTGTCAAAATGAAAAGCGGGAACAATCTTGACCTCAAGTTGACGGTTTGCACTACACATGCACTCGAGTACCGTCTTCTCCGTCTTTTCCTGTTTTCCGTCTTTTCCTGTTCCACTGTGGTATTACCATGAAAATCTTTCGTCAAGAAAGAGAAGGAGGTAGATTATCTACATTACATTCTTATGGACGAAATAATCCAACACAAATTCATAAATAAGAATTATTTGCATGTAAATGCACAGGAAAAACTCTTTTCCCTTGTAAAATGGGAAGCTCACGAGCTGGGGAGCTCACCGTATGCCAAAATCTCACATCTTGGGATTTAGGGCTATTTTCGAAAGTTATACTTACTGTCTCATATTGACAATGGGTTTTCTCAAGAAGGATATCTTTCCTTACTAGCACTGAGAAGGATGTCGGAAAGAACGAGTCCGTTGAAACTTACCAGCAATGGATCGTATCAGAGTTCGTCTAATTATTAATCAACATCAATCAAACAATAGCCAATTCCACAGTAATTCTATGGAAATGGCACATGTCGGCTAAGACGTCTGCATAAAAATGAGCTTTTTTTTTTTTATTATCATTATTATAGTTATTACAACTTGCTTAAGCCAAAAGGGTACTTTTTTTTACTTTGTTTCGTTTATACATATGTCTGCCCTCGCACACCTAGGAACCCGAGAACGTAACCCTCCAAGTGTGGATTGTGCAACTTCATTCGCCATAACTCAAAATTCATCGGTTGGACAGATTTGCAAAATGCTCTTTAATTCAAACGTTCTTTTTTAAAAAAGCGCTTTTGCATCACGAAATAATATTGACTTGGACATACTAATCTCGCAAAAAAAGATTAAAAAACAGAAAACACATATGCGTTGCCAGCTGATTGTCCGTATCGCCTTATCAGTAATAATCGCATGTCTCCGACCAGAGTATCAGCGAATGCAGTACAATACGGTATATGGGGGAGTTTGTTGCTTTATTTTATTCATTGATTTTTCTCATTCTCTTCTCTTCAAGTTAAGACTAACAGATGTCTCTTGTGAGATACCCATGAAAACATTAGTTAGTCTAGTAAAGCTGTTAGCTTATGATAACATGTTATTTGGGGCTATTAGGTAACCACCTTAGCTGGTTACCTCAGGTAATCAATGGGTTGATTGCCGACTTTCACATTTCATGATGTCAAGTGAATATAAGCAAAATTATTACATTCCTTCGAATGTTGAAAATTTTTTTAAATAATTTGACGGAGAGAATTGCGTATTTGCTTTTACCGGATGATGCTTCATAAAAACCTTGATCGAACTCTCGAATTTGATTATTATGTGTAGTAAAAAAAAGTCGAGCTATAGCTTGATTGAAATGAAAACATTTGCGGAAAAAGATGTCAATAACAATAAATACCTGTATTGCGTTTAACATCATTATTATTATTATTATTATTATTATTGTTCAATGTTTTTTCATTTTATATGCTGCCGTGCGTTGGTGAAAAGTTTTTTATTTTTTGTTTGCTTTGAATTATGAAACGAATTGTTTTAAATAATTGTCATGCAAAAAACTTGACGTATAGTTGAACGCAAAAAAAACAAAAAAAAATTAAAATATTTTTTAATGTTTTGAAAGCATTTTAATCATCCGGTTTAAATATTTAAAAAAAATATGTAAGTTAATTATACATAAAAATTAAATGTTTATTAAATCTAGAATACTTTCCACATCAATCAATACCGAAGATTATAAAACACAAGGGAGAGAGAGAGAGAGAGGAAGAGAGAGAGAGAGAGAGAGAGAGAGGGCGAGAGAGAGAGAGAGAGAGAGAGATTACATTTTATGATTGAAACATGATTTCGTAAATATAACAAAAGACAAACCGCCTTTTAGGCCATAATAGCTAAAGCAGATCAATAAATTTGCACATTGAGTAACTGAACGTACATTTTATATTACTATTATTATTATTATTAAAATTTTAGGCTAACGAAATAAATACTTAGACTAAAAAAAGATATTGAGCACTGGCAACACAGGCTATCGGGTCTAATTTATAAAAATGTACGTTAGGTATTGAGCCTAGTAGTTTTAACGAAGTAATATATTGAATTGATATTCCGTTCTGAAGCTGATTTTAGAATGTCCAACGGGCTAATCGTTCCAAATGCAATACTTCTAGCCAAGGAAAAGATAAGGCAGTCACAGAGAATGTGCTTTATAGTAAGAATTTGTTCACAACTGCAGATTGGGGAGGGAGACTTCTTCAAGACCCATTAGTGAGTTGCAATTGCATGACCAAGGCGAATTCTCGAAATGGTTTGGATCTTGATTTTCTCAACATTTGTTGGATATAAAGGTGGAATTAATTGACGATCAATAGAAGAGTAGTGCTGATGATGGTATCGTAGATTTCCTTCTGTAATTTTCTCTTTAACTTTTCCTCCAATGTATCTTTCAAGATACAACATTTTATAATAAAGAGATCAGGTACGAAAAGTTATTTTCATTATTAAATTCAGTTTCTTTCATCATCATTCTTTATTCTAAGCCTTCACCATTCAAAGTCTAGCATATATACACTCTTGCTAAACCCTTGAACGTTAATAATAATATAAACAAGTTTCCGCTTTGTTAACACTGCACTGAAATGCTCATTTATTTCTCTTATTTAAGTTGTACTAAACCATTTCATGTCCTGGGATATATTAAACCATAAATTAATAACCTTTCACGGCTCTACTATAACACTCCACGATTATGTTCGCACATCATGCTTTAACACGCTTACACATGCGAATGTTTGCATAATACACACATGGCTGCTTGTTGAGTATTCAACATATTGGTATAAAATCAAGGCTATATACGCATTTGCATGATATACTCGAAGCTTATGCCTTAACACCTGTATTAAACATGAACCATAAATTTAGGATTTAATGTCTTTACACATCTAAGCAGCAGGATAAAAATGGGAAAATTCCAATGCAAAATAAACCAAAGGCCTATATACATGTGCATAAGAATGGAAAAAATGTATCGAAGCAAACAACTCAATGCAAATGCAAATGCAAAGAATGAGAATACGATCAGCTATGCAAACGTTTTCTATTTCATGCTCTTTGGAAGATTCCTTGCCTGATTTTTCATTTGACTTAAAAAAAAAAAAAGAAGGTTTTATTCAACCTATAGCTAACCTTTGATGTCCAGTGCTCTTATGTAAATCCATGTCTTCGCAGGTCAGTATAAATATTTTATTGATTTTCTCTTCATTAACAACAGATGAAGATATCAGCCTTTTTGCTATAGTATTTAATACGGTATGCGTGCATATTAAGCTTATACCATAATTTCCTCATCTTATTGCTTGTACGCATAACAGTAATGTGCTCGTAACAGTCTTACCGTAACAACACTGAGAGATAACAAAAATACTGTATTCACCTGCTACGACAAATAAAGTAGACAAGGAATCGATTTCGTTGTCAGTAAGCTACGAATACTCGAGTTGGCTTGAAAGACTTTTGAGCCTGAATGCACAATTTTCCAATTTATCGTTAGACAGGAAATGCAGGCACACGTATAGATATGTAATAATAATCATGAGGTATACTGTGGGCACAAAGGTGCTCCCCGTAATATATTGCTAAGCAGAACATCCAAGCATCTACGCACTTAGCATTAAACAACAACCTAATGGTGACATTAATATATCGTCCATGAATCACAAGTTAAAACATTATAGTTAAGCAAGGCCGACCATTAAATACTTGCATCTTGCTATACTTAAATACTTATGTCAGATTTTTTGCACAAACATTCGATTGATTTTATTTTCAAGAGAGCGCGTCTTTGGGCCAAACCATATCCATATTGATTCAAATTTTATCACACTATCTCCAAAATTGCAATCTGCAGCTTGAATGCATTTTTGCAAAAAGAAAATTATTCTTAACTTGATTTGTGTAATAAATGTTGAGTCTGCACTTGAAGTCAAGTGCATACGTGCAAGTCATTATTGCACGAAATGTGGTGTAGGGTATAAGTAATCATCGCAAAAGCTTACCCATGAACTTGACATGTAATAAAAGCTCTTCCACTTGCAAATTGAATTATGTATCGCTAAACCGTTATTTGCATAAAACGGAGATAAGAATGAATTAGAGTATGAGTTACTTTACGACTCTAAGAAGATTTTGTTTTAATACATGCTTGCATTTATATTGATCAGTGAACACATGCGAAGTATCATTGTGCACAACGGTCAAATTCGATGATAACAGTTTTCCATTCAGTATCATATTGAGTTATTCAGTGGACACAGACGCTAATCGTTGCATTTTCGACACTCACTGCTTTTGCTGTTTGATTTGAAGAACTCTGCTGGCGATACCTATCAAACACTTTTAGAAGATTATGATGATGCTGCTCCATCATATTCCAATTGTCGGTTTTGGTTTCAACGATTTAAAATTGCTGGCTTCGATGTCAATGACAAAGAATGGCCAGGAGAGACAAAAAAGGTCAAAGAGAATCACTTATTGGACGAACCCTGAGCTTGAACTTTCAAAAAACTTTCGAAGACTTTAGCAGTTGATGAATAAACTGTTTCTAGACTTTTCCATGCGATGAGAACGATGCAGAAGTAGGGAAAATGGCCTCCACACGAAATGGCTGAACCGTTCGACATCGAACGTTTTAACATCGCGGTTTCATTGCTTGGCAGGCAAAAAAAAGGAGTCCCCTGTGGCGTATTGTGATTAGCAACGAGGAGATTACGCTTCGAAAGCGTAACCCAAGCCGTAAAAAGTCATCAGTTAGTCCAAGTGAGCCATCCACATCGACACTGGAGCGGCATATTCATGGCCATATAGTTTTGCCGTGCAAATGATAGGATCAGCAAGAGGTAGTGTATTACGAGCTGCTAAAACCGAATGAAACAACAAATGGCTACCGACGTCAATTGATTAAATTGAACGATGTATTGTTGCAAAAAAGACCAGCAGTAGCGGTTAACAGACGAAAGGCGTTCCCCTTGCATGAGAACGTTCGGCCACACGTTGGAATAGCTGTCAAGGATAAACTGTTTCAGCTCGAATGGGAAGTTCTGCCGCGCCGGCTATACTCATCAGACATAGTGCCTTCCGATTGCCACTCGTTCAGATGGCTGGCATGCAGTGTCAAAGTGCTGAAGAAGTAGGAAAGGTGGGAAAAAGTGAGGGAAAATATTTTGATTGACATAATCACTAAATCTCTTTTTCAAGCGAAAAAATGAGCAGAACACGTGCAAGTACCTAATAATTTGGTAAAATTATTTTTATTTTTTTTTTTTTTTGAAGAAATTTGTACTGACTTTCTTCAACAAAAGCACAAACAGATTATGCAAATTTTAATATGTCAAATTGTTCTTGTAAGGCGTGAATATGCTTCTATTTAAAGGTTGAAAAATACGGGCTGTTTACTTTATTCAAAACTATTACATAATTTACTTTGCAAATACTAAAAAACCTTAACACACCTGGCCTTAGGCCAAAGGCAAATATTATCTTAAGGAAATTTGTTAAAAGGGTGACGACAGAGTCGTGAACATGTTGCTATATGACGTTTAAGCATTCCATCGGAGTATGTTTCTTTATAATATACAGAAATACGCATTAGAGATCTCTCACTAAGTTCGTCTGCATTCGTAGACGACTTGTGTTCTGAGTAGTGCGTGTTTTCGTTTCGTCTGCGATTTTTTGATTGTTTCGGTCTTTTCATGTATTTGGCTCGTGTCTTCTGAGTGTTTTCGCTAAAACTGGCTATCGCGGATAGCGTGTGTGCTTTTGCTTTCTCTATATAATTAAAAAAAAAAAAAAAAAACTTAAAGACATCTGCCAAATGACATTTTCCATCGTACAGTACTTCCCAATCCTTTTCCGGTGAGTGGTTTATTTCCCAATAGCTAAACAATAAAGTGACGACAAAAAGGCATAATAGCCCTGGGGCAGCCAGATAAAAACTCAAATATGTTTCATCTATTAGCGGAAAAATCACCGCAGAGAAAAAAAGTTAAAAATTCGGATTATCCGGTATTACCAATCAGTAGAATCATTCCGATTGACAAAAAATATGCAATTATTTCCTCAACGGATACTAGAATGACAATTTCCAAAATCAGTCCTTTCGCTATAAAAAAGCCCTAGATGGCATTACAACGTATACAGACACAATGTCGATTCTACGCGATGGTAACTTACTTGCCCTCGCTGGGAACCCGCGCGCCACGGAAAACTTCTTAAAATCAAAAAACAAACTACATGATAAACTTAGCTCAGTTAAAGGCGTAATTTAGGCCCCGTGCTTAAAATAAGTACCGGAAGATGAAATAGTTTGCGAAATGAGCAATCAAGGCGTGACTGAAGTCTATAAATTTACAAAATTAAATGACGACGGAAATGTTCGCTCTTCTACAGGAAGGATAATTATGACCTGTGATCGCTACAGGTTACCGCAAACAGTTGATGTGGCTTCGTATAAATGTAAAGTGGAAAACACATTATTTACCCTACTTTCCCTTAGCATCTTACAAATGACCAATTTTTACTTAATTCTTAGTTGATAAGATATTGAGCTTTGACTATATATTTGTATTTGTGGCTGGATAAAATAAATAAACATTGCGCTGATAAGAGCATATATAAAGGGAAAATTTCCAACACTGGTTTATTTAATTCACGGACCACATTCGCAACGTAGGGGACAACGTGACCAAGCCGGTCTTGCATATCTGTTTACCCAACAATTTCGATCGTGCTAACGTGTGGTTTAAAGCCTGAAATTGCAGTTAAACCAGCTCGTCGTAAAAATGCTTAAGTCGGCTTAACTCCCTTTTTCAGTTATCAACTGCGCAAACGTGTCGGTCAAAAGTTATTACATTTAAGTGAAGGAAGGGTAACTAATTCACGGATCATTTTCATTGCTCTTATAATTTTATTATAATGCACATACGTTCTTCTTAGGTCAGTTTTTTCGAGTCAAACGATACATGGTGCACAATGAATGGACATTTGCCTTCAATTCACAGCGAAAATGATATGAAAGCTATTGATAAGTGCGTAAAAACTAATAAACCCAGTGTGGGCTTGTGATAGTTATCGGGTAATGACTTCGAATCAGAAGATGATTTTATTTGAGCCAACATTGGCACACCTACAGTCTTTAGTCCGAAGGACAACGCAGTGACATTAACCGCGAGGAGAATTGCGTAGACGTGTGTATCTGTATGAAGGCGAACACTAAATGAATGATTTGAACTGCAATGTCGGGAATAATTTTTTATGTCAACGTGGAAAGCCTATAACCTATTGAATAAGTGTGTTCCAGGGCGTGTGAACGAAGGCGAACAGACTCTGACAGCTTCAATAAAATTGCTCGATGTTTCGCTTGATAATAAGAGAAATCCAATCATATGTTTTGCTCATTTTTTAAATGTCATTCGAAGTATTTGCCTTAGTCTGGCAGAAAAGGCAAGAGAGCAGTAATAATATTCGAAGAAGCTATTGCATGTTGAATTTAAAATGCGATCTGCTACGAGCTGATTTAAATTTGAATTTAAGCAAAGGTCACATAATCTAAATGTGTTAAGTACGAAGCGAATTTTAAACATTTCGGTTTTTGTTTGATTGACGCGTATTTAAATGAAAAGCTTTTATTTTCGTCAACTACTGCCAAAAAAAAAAAAGATAATCTTTTGTTACTAAACAGTATTTGCATTAACTTGTCAGGAAATCCAGAACACAGCTCATTCACAAACTATCACTTTATAAAGGCATTGTAAAATATGCGAATGAAAACAATGAAAGTTGTCGTGATGAGTATTTTTACAAAATTTTTTATCGAGAAATTTTGCATTGTGCTATAAACAGGTTTTTTTTTGTTACAACATTTTTTTAAAACAATTTTTGCGATTAGTATGCATTTCCTTTTAGCTTCAAATATTCTTCCTCTTTCTCTTCCCTCCAAAGTTTTATTCTAGAACATTTTTGCGCTTTTGCTGCATTTGTCCAAAACACGATCCCACCGGTTACACTTGCAAAGAAGAAGGATTCCCAAAAAAGGGCAAAAAAATAACTCATTTTTTAATCTCCTGACTCTTTTCGAACGGTCGTCTCCATAAAGCCACACTAGCGTGATTTTGTTTGGAAATACTTTTATGAAATGAATTTGAGTACATTTTATAGAAATTTGTTAGTGAAGTTAGAAATCGACTGACAAGAGCTCTGGTTGTAAATTCTCACCCCGCGTTTTTTTTTGACATGGGAACACTTTCGTACATTTGAACATTCGATCGGAGAATGGTTCATAGTAGTATTAAGAAATACGCAATAGGAATGCTATTGAATGCGTCTGCATATTTGTCTAGTTTGGGTTCGGTTTCCTACGGAAGTTTTAAGCTGGGTTTTTAAAATGAGACCAAATCTCCAGCAAATGCATAGAAAACATTTGTGCGATAACTGCATTGCAAAAATCACCTAAAATTCCAACAAGAAAATGGGTGTGTACCATCCACCACCCACACCCGCAATAGACAATAAGCGATAACTTGCAGCTTACACTTAAACGTAACTTGAAAGGGGATGGAGCTTAGCTCAATTTTTTGCTGAGTTTTATGAAAGACCTATTCCTACTACCCAGTACGCCGTATGGTGGCGATATTTACGTCCTTAAAATTTAATTTATAATAAATAGGGGCTTAATAACAGCTATAGTAATTTCCTAGAGTCACCTAAGGTAGTGCAATACAGAGAGTAATAACACGCATGTAATTAGCAAAATATTTTTGCGACGTTAGGTATGAAAGGTCCGCCATAAGGCGGATTTACCAACGTAATCACTCAGTTTCTTTTATAAAAGAGATTGCATAAGCAACTGTGGAAAAGCTATTCCGCTCAAGTATTGGCGGCAGTAGGCACGTGCGGGCACGGGCTTAATAAAATATTTCTCAATTATTAGGCATTGGTTTATAGTCTTTTTTTTTTTTGACTGTTCATTTTCATATCCAATCTCATCATTGATCAAACAAGGATTTCGAAACTTTCGCGAAAGCTTGGAACGATTTCAACATTTTCGCTAGAATTAAATTAAAATTTTTTTATAAAATTTCTTTTCTTATAAAAATTGGTTTTCAAACTGTTCTGTTTTCTTCAAGTGTTCTATTTCTGTCAGAGGTATTTAACATTGGTTTAACCTTAATTCATGATAGTAAGTAAATAGTTAATAGGTCTAATAGTTCTTCGAAAGACACACACAAGAGCAAAGTTCAAAGCAAATGGCATTAAATTTTTATGATTATTGTGTAAACTTTAGGCAATCAAGTGAAATGTCTTCAATATGGCTTGCATATGCATATAAACATGTATATATAAATACATATGTAGATCAGTCATTTAATTATATGTTTTACAATATGAATTTTAAATCTTAAAAGCTTAAAGGCTTAAGGAATTAATTTGTTGGCATTTTAAAGTCTATACTGTAAGCTTTTTAGTTTATTTTCTATTTTACTTATATCAACAATTAATTGCTTTGAAGCGTACCAAATGAAAAACAAGTGAAAGCACTATAGTCGAGCTATAGCCTACATCGCCAACGCAACCCTTATTTTTGCCAAAGGGAATGTAACGCAAAAATTATACCTCGTTTTTATATGAACTTACTTTTATGGAACTATATTAAATATTAGACCTCTTTGCAAATAAAGACTCATATTTCGTAAGAATGGTTGTGCCCAAGAGGTTCAATAATTGTGATGCGTATTCAAAATTCAGCATTAATTTTCATCATAAAATATTAAAACATAAACTTTTCTGCTTTAAAAAACAAAAATTTTCAAACAAATACGTATATAGGGTAGGATCCAGCAATAGACGCACGTCGTCCAAATTTCTAGACTTTTTAAAATTGGGCTTATAATGAGAGGGATCGAAAAAGCGAACCGATCCGAACCATTTTTAATGATGTTCGTCCTTGGGTCAAAGCACGTGAGTGTACCAAATTTCATCAAATTATTTCAAAAATTGTCACCTGCAGCTTGAACACAAATTCGTCAGATGGACGGACAGACAAACGGACAGGCGGACGGACGGACGGTCAGACTGGATCGATCGGTATAATAAAAAGTGGGTCTATCTTAATCGCTTCTGCGTGTTACATACGTCCGCACTAACTTAATATACCCGGTATCGCAAGTGGTATAAGATACAATTAGCAAGAAGAAAACGGTAATCGGCTGCGGGCATTGTATCTCAAATTCTGAATGCTTCGTGCAGCTTGTTTCTAACTATTGACTATTGAGAAGATACGCTGTTAAGCAAAACGTATTTAATCTGTCGTGATTGTTGAACTTTTTTATGTAGTCTGGTTAAATATATCATATCTATTTTACAAATTTTATCAATGAAATTTGTAACCGGAAGCATATATGCTAAGTTTCAACTTTTTATTTCAGTATTTAGCACACATATATGCTTCAGCAACCGTCGGACAGATAGACAAGCGGACATTATCTCTCCATTGATTTACCGTCTCATGTGTAGCAAATGCATTGATTAACAATCCAAGTTTCTCGTTGACACTAGGCAAAGGTATATTAAGTTTATTCGGATGTATGCAGCATCCAGAAGGATTTGGGATACATTCACCTTTTCGTTTTCTGAATCGTTCTACGCTTGTCTGTCCGTCTGTCCATGTGTCTGTCTTGTGTTCCCCTGTTTAATCTAGAGGCTGCTATTTTTGCGATGTTGCGATGAGAACGGTACATTAACGTGTTTCGGCCCAAGCACGAACGCTACAGAAAATCATATCAGATCAATTTCGAACGCCCTATTTAGAAGAGTTATAAGTTAAGGATAATTGTAGGGCGGTGTGGGCCATTCAATAGAGGGTAAGTGGCAACTCATTTACTCACTGTTTTTCCTTATTTATAATAAATACTTAAAAAAGCTCAAATATGAATTTTCTCATAAAAAGAAAATTTAGCCTGCAAACTGAAAATTCCAACTACAAATTTCTTGTACATCTTTTCATTGCATCCACTTGAAAAATTTCTAATTAATGTTTGACAACTTGAAACATACCTCTCCCTCTAGAATACCTACAAATTTAATTTAATAATTGTAGAAAACATTTTATGATATAATACAGATCCTAGTTTAGAGTGTGCACTCTCCGTAGGCACCATAAAAGACTTACATAATAATGACTCGAATATTATAGAATATTTTAGAAGGTGTAACAACAAGCATTTGTACATTTTCCGGCGTATGTTATGTGTTGGTGTAGAATTATTTAGGAAATTGCTTTCAGTAACTATAGGGTATTGAATTATTGTGTGTATGTGTGTGTGTGTGTGTGCATGATTTAAAAAGAAAAGCATATGAAGGCAGAAACACAGACACACACACACACACAAATACAGCTAATACAATATGTATGAAGATATTGACACAGGGGCCCTCGGCAATGTGCAAATGTATTGAAGAAGCATTTATTGTTTTACAGCTTAGGCGGCGGAGGAAAGCTTGATTTTGTCAATTTTCTGTATGTTCAGTAAAAAGTTAATTTTCTTAAATGTTCTTAATGATGATGATGATGATGATGATGATGATGATGATAATGATGATGATAATGATGATGATAATGATGACGATGATGATGATGATAATGTTAATGATGTCGTATGAATGCGAAAGTAGAAAGTAAATCGATAGACAAATTGTGGGAAGCTTTAGGAAATTGAATTCGAGAGTTTTTCGCTTGAGTTTCGGTTTAAATAAATAAAATGATTTCATAATTGGAAAAATTAAAATATTACCGCTAGCTGTTTAATACTGCGATAAACACATTTCGAAGCTATTAATTAAAATTTTAAAATGTTTAGAAATAAATTAAATCGAAATCAATTAAGAGAAAATTCAAATAACACAAGCGAAAAAACTAATTTATGTTTGAATAAATGTTTGTGAAATAATTCATGTCGTTCATGGTGATTATGATTTATTGGCAATTAGTGCACATTACGAAATTTTGGGCTTCATTGACAAGTGAAAATTAAATTTTGGGAATGAAAGAACAAATGGATTGCATTTGTGTGTAGCGAGGAGAACAAATGTTCTTAATCCCACAAGATATATATATATATGTATACATATTTCTAAGTTAAACTGCTTCTTCAGTTGAGCCGCATTAATCGCAAATAGTGGAAGTAAAAACCTTGAACTTCACCAATATACTCTTTAAAAACTTCTACACATCATGTTTACAACTTGCTTACATTTTATGGACAAATAAAAATTTTCATTTGTTTGTTTATGATAAGAGCATAAAATATTGTCACGTGTTTTGATAAAAAATTAAGGAGAAGTTTCGACTTTCGAAAAAGAACACACATTTAATGCTCAATGTTTATTCCATCCTTTCAAAGTAGTCGCTACCTATCCTTTGGTCAAAACAGTTGCTTGTTCTACGCACAGGATCGACAGAGAAAGATGAAGTTGATCGATCCTATTATAAGTATTGTAGGTCAACGGCTCGTGAATTCCAGATATACATTCAATACTCTGTAACCTTGGTTAGCATTATATTGGCAAGCTACAGCAGAAAGGCGAGGTTTGCGAAACCTGGAAACTATAAGACATAATGCATTTGTCAGTTATTATCTGAATGTACCTATGCAGAGGACTTTCTCAGCGCATTTCAATGTAGAGTTTGCTGTTGCTTTTCTAAAAATACAATTTGCCCATGTTACAAATTAAATGGTATAGCAAGGAAAGGTAAAAGTTTGTCGAAATTTGTTAAAAATTTCTCAATATTAATCTTAATAAGAACAGCAACAAAGGCATCTACAGCTTTAGGCAAATCGTGGACAGCCATCTTCCATCTAAAATCGTTTAGGAGTCTCACGTTGGCACATGGTTCCCTTATATGTATTTATTCTCTTTACCTGAAGTTATTATTATTATTATTATTATTATTATTATAAATTTAGGCAGAGAATAAATTCTAAGACTAATGTCTCAAAGCACTAGCATCTAAGGCTTTCGGCTTTTATTTTTATTGATATTATTATTATTATTATTATTATTATAAAAACTCTACCGCACTTGAGATTTGAACCCACGACCATTGAATTGCTAGTCGAGACTCTTGCCTACTCGGGCACTCAGGCGGATACCTGAAGTCAATTCGATACTCTGTAATCAAATACACATAATATCCTAATTTCATGAAACACTTGCATATCATATCTATATATATATATATATTATATATATTTATGATTAGCTGCAAGTTTTTAACCAAATTCAGCAAGTCCGTCCATCATTATTGTTTTTTGTAGGCTTTATGTTCTAAAATTGTTTGCAATAAGTCAAGACTAAGTAAATAAATTTTGATTTAATGCCTGAAATCAATAGAAACACAATTCGGAAGTAGACTTGATCACATGTGTAAGCACACACATTCATAGAATTTAAAAATTCAAAAAACCTACTAAAGCACGAAATTTTATAACCTTTTCTTAGTAACTTTCGATTACCAGCAAATTTTGATTGAAAGCATTGTAGAAGAGTTCTTGTAAACAATTAAATAAAAACACCATAGTCTGCCACGCAGTTGCTTACATAACAGGTTTTCAAAATAAGGCGAAAAAGTGGACCGATCCGAACCGCTGTTAATAGTGTTGCAGAAAAAGAAAACAAGATAGCGAGAATCACAGATAGGCAGACACCTAATCATGCATCGTTTCCGAAAGTGATTCTGATAAAAGGCTGGGTCTTTCTCAAGTGCTTCTGGGAGTTTGATATCTCCAAACAAACTTAATATAGCCTTGCGCCACAAGTGATACTGAAGTGTGTATTACTGAAACTGATGGAGGTTTAATGCGAATAAAGCCCCAATTCTTTTAATCTGTTTTCTTTACTTCAATTTCCAAAATATTCCCAGATAATCTCAGGTAGCTTATAGTAAAGCAATAGTTAAACTACAAGTGAATGAGCTTGAAAAAGGTTTCCTTGAAGTTCAAAATTAAGTATATCTAACTTCCAACTTAACTGTCAGTTAATTTTAACTTTGTTCAAAGACTTTAACTGCAAACTAAGTTTTATGAAGTTTGTAATTGTTATAGACTAGCAGCAATTCTGAATCTTAAACAGATAGGCAATAGGCATTCGTCTCGCAGAATCTCCCATATATGCCGTGATATTGCAAACCAACCGACAAACTCAATATATTTCCTTTCTTTTAATAGTTTATAAAAAAAAGAAAACTAACCACAAAAATAAACTACATTTTAAAGAAGCAAATAGAGACCAGTGTAGTATTTATAGCGTGTAATGGACGGACTATTGTTGTCCTATATGTAGTTATAAACCGATTAAATATTTATTGTTCATCAAAACTTAGAGTACGCATAAGCTCTTTGGGAAAAAAAGTTGTGGTTAATAAAATAAAAAAAGGAGTTCTGGGATTTAAAGGATTCAGTGCAGACACTTTGTTTGCTGTACTTAGTTAGGATTATATGGAAAAATTCTGCACATTTTTACTTCAACTTGAGAAGTTTTCGTTTAATAATTCGTTTTTGTTTGCTTGTTAAGTAAATCAATGGAAATAAAACGAAAAAAAAATGCAGTTTCCTTTCACTTAACAAGAGCTGAAAATTTTATAGATAAAAAAAAAATTCTCTCAAACTTGTGTTATGAAATAATTTCATGGTCAGTTTAAATGTGAACCCAGCAGGCCACTTCCTCCTTTTCAATGGCATTCAGCTATACAGAGATTTACTTTGTTATTTTCATTTACCGTTTACTGTTGTTTGCCCTTTGTTGAGCCTGTCTTTACATTTAATTCGTTACCCGGTAAAACGTTACAATACCTACAGGTCTCGTGCTCTTTTATGTACCTTGAAATAAACGCTTAGCCTTAAGACTGTTTTGTTGCTTTACTTTACACTTAATCCGGATGTGAGCATACAGTCAGCTCAAATGATTAATACAAATATTTATTTTACTTTTGCGATAAGCTTAATATAAATATGTTTGAATGGATATTTTGAAATGTGTAATCAATGCTTTCGCAAAGAGCAAAGCAAATTGTAAAAGATTTTAATGAAAAATTCGCAATAATATTCGACACACGATAAAGCAAATTAGCAAGTAAGAAAGTTATATTCGGCGGGGGCCGAATCTCACAAATCCACCACTACGTTTTTCGCACATCAAGTTCTTTTATTTGATACCCATATCGCTAGTATTATTAAGAACGAGGGGAATTCCGGTGTCTCTCATATTCAGGTTAAAATGAACCCATTTTTAGACAGATAATATATCTTCATCAACATCCAATGTTTCTACCAAATTTGAAATCGATTTCGCGACTTTTGCGACCAGGAGAGTGCCAAAAACACGCACCACCCCGCACACAGGCGGACGGACATGGCTAAATCAACTCAGGGTCTCTGAAGCTTACTTTGGGTGTTACATATACTTTGGAAAAAAAAACAAAATGAGTACATTCCCATCTTACCATTGGGTACAAAAACAATTGCATTATATCCAGCCAAGGTAGAGTGGAAGAGCAATATACACCCTTTGAAGAAAAAGCAACCGAAGCTATCTAATTTAATTCTTGAAAAGAGAAGATAAGATTGAGTATAATATTATTAACAGAAGCTAGTGATTGAGTATATGATAAAAAACATGAAGAAAAAAACTTAAGTGCGTAGGAAGATTCTTTCCAAACTTTTTCTGACGTTCGTCCTAATATAATCTTAATTTGTCGAAATCTATCATTTTATAAAAGGACAGATGTGAGTTCTCATTCAAATTGTTCCGGTAACTAAAAAAAAAAAAATATTTAAGCAACGTAAACATTGAATAGTATTTCCGTGTCAATAATCCGTGAATGATAATCAAAATTTATTAGTTAAGTTCTACTTCCCAAAGTTTGCTCTGTTCACCACTTGTGCCACAAAGATATACGAAGTTTCTGCGGATATGTAAAACACCCAGGATATCTTGAGGTAGACCCACTTTTCATTATACCGATTGATTCAGAATAACTTTTTGCATCGATCTGAACTTGTCTATCCATCTGTCCGTCCATCCGTCTGCAATGTGTTCTTATGTTCAACTCATGTGTTTCGACCTAATGTTATTGTCTATCCATCTGCCTGTGGGTCCTTTTGACGTCTATCCGTGTATTTTTGTGTTCAACCTGCAGGTCGTAATTTTTGAGATATTTTGATGAAGTTGTGTAAACTGATGCTGTTAAAAATGGTTCTGTGTCGGACCACTTCTTCGTCTCTTTCAACTTAATACCTTATTCTAAAAAACCTGTCTCTTATACACATCTAGATGTGTATAAGAGACAGGTAACGTAGTGTAGAATATGTAATGGTGGACCACGGGAAACTATAGTCTTTTTACTTCTTTTTCGACAAGAATTAATCAAGCTGAGCCTCTCTAACAAACCGCACATCGACACAGTGCTCTAAAATGGTTCGATGCAAGTACGCCGAAAGACTCGAATTATTGATTGTAGCTAGTCTGAGCCTACCTTTTCGACCACTCCTCATATAACGCCCTATTTCGAAAAGTCGAAGTGAAATTGCAATTTTCAAAATTTTTCGACAAAACTCGCTTTGTAGTAATACTTGCACATTCTAAGTTAGTATCAAAAACTTGATTTGGCTGGAACAATTTTTTGAACGCCGTCTAGTATAACCGTTCCTACGAGAACTGAATCTTTGCATGGTAAAAGAGTCTAATTTTCAATATGTCGCGGTGAAAACTGGTTTCTGACTGTAATTTCACTGAGAAACCAACTTTGTCGAATTTGAACCATGTAGGCCCGTTTTTGGATACCTTGCCGTATAACGTAGTCTCAGGAAATGTAAGCTCTCATATAACAAAACTCCATAATTGTTAATGTCTTATGATGAAAATTTTTTCATGATAGTAATTTAGCATAAAAATTAAGTGGACCAAATTTGAACCCCGTGAGTCTATTTTTGGACGTCATTGCATACAAGATTTCTCTTGACTAGCAAGCCCTTCTGAAAAATATTTTAATATTTTAAAATATAATGAAAATTAATGACGAGAAAAAATATGAATAGCAGGGAATTTGGATCACATAGCTCTATTTTTTAAATCCGTACATATTAGGTAATCCGGAAATTTCCTGCGGTTTTTCCTGACGCGAGGTTAAAATAACTTTGCTTAGGTAGCTAGACAGATGATCAGAGGTAAAGGTATACAAAGTAGAGCAGGCTTATGTTTATTTTGGAAAAAACTTTCAAAGTAATCGCTTGTGTTCTAGTAGCGACGTGAACGTGTGTCAGACGTGGAAGGACAAAGTGACCATATAAGTAAGTTTTACTTCTTTATTTCAAAAAAGATAACAGAGCTGCAGAAGCTTATAGAGAGATATCTGCTGTATATGAAACTAATGCTATAGGAGAACGGATTTCTCGAAATTGATTTGCGAAATTTCGTTCTGGAAATTTTCAGTAAAAGCTGGACCGCGTTCTGGAACAATTTTGACGACGACCAACTAAGGTTATGATTGAAGCTGATCGACACGTAACGATTCGTGAGATTACTGGGAAACTTAGTTCATCCAAAACAACAAGTTTATCTTATATAAAAAAATTAGTTTATTTCATAGTGAAAAAGCCGAAGAAATTTCCAGAGTACTTAGTATATAGAACTTATCACGAAAAGCAAACCCTTCTATGGAGAAGAGGCCTAATTTCTAGTTTTCTATGACGGAAAGTGAAAAATAATAAGATTTTTAGGAAGTAAATCAGGTTTGCTGAATTTGGATTACGTCAGGTGATGTTTAGGGAATCCTCCCAAACATCAGCGAGCTTTCATGAAAACTATGCTCTTGCAGGCATCCAATGTGTACCTTTCGGTGTATTACCAAACGATTGAACGACGACGTAAGGTGGCGTAAGGTATTTAATGGTCTGCCCGGCTATGTTGTTCTTGCTTGTTTTTGACTGCACATGTCGCACTATTTATATTATGATTTATAGTTGACAGTGACCAAAAGTCGAATCGTATAAATTTATGGTAATGACTCTTGCAATGCTTAGCTGCGTTGTCAGTTTTCCAATAATCAAACATCTTATAAAGAAACCCAAGCACCATGCTGGCTCAGCTAGCTAGGCTACATATGCAGAAGTGGAAGGAATATTTATATCTCGTTGAAAATCTCAGATAACTTAACACATAAAAAAGAACGCGACAAAGTAGTGAAAAGCTTTGTAGCACAAGTGTTCATATAAAATTAATCACAACCCATTGCAGCAGGAAATCCCGTTGAACGGTTAATTAAGTAATTGTCTATCATTTCAAACAGTTCTTTTTTTTTTTGTATATTTTTGTTGCATATGCAATATTAAATCATTTTTATAACATTTTTGCATGAGTGCACTTAGTTGTTAAGGGATTTACAAAAACAATAGAGTTATTAAACCGTTTAATTATAAAATGTAAAAGCAATTTTTTACAAAGCCTCCAGAGACGGAAAAGTAATCAGAGAAATTTTTAATAATATTTTCGATGTATTTTTTTTTTTTTTCGAACTATCATACTATCTGCATATACTTTATTAAAATATTATTTTTTCCCAATATATTTGTTCAAATAAATTGCGTTGATTTAAGTTCACAGAGTTGATTCAATGCATTTTTCTTGTTTAGCTAATGATAAAAGCTAATAAATATTTATATATAAATCAATAAACCACAAAGAGACAATAAATTTCAATTAGAGGCAATTATATGCGAAGTGATGGAAAAGAGTACATGAAATGTGAAATAGGGACTAAGGGAGATACAAAGATGGAGGGAGATGGAAAGCAGGGAAACGTATATAAATGAAAAGGATAATTGAAAACAACTAATCTAATGTATAATTGTTGGCCTGGCAGTTGGCCAAAATATCATTTAACAAAATGTGTAAGGCGTTAAGTGTTTGTGGTATCAAACCCCAAAAGAAATATAGATGACTGAGCATTAATTAAAGTGAGGAGCAAAAACGTAATTAGACTTTGTTGAATAATTTCATTGTCATCAGTTTTTAATTCACATACGCCCGTGGCCGTAAACTCAGCAAATGAATGCATACACAAAGCTTTATTAACTTGCGAGTCGCAATTATTTTCACTGCTTGCATTCTTAAATTCTAGAATAACTTCAAAGATAACTTGCGTAAGATATTTTCTTGAGCGTAACCTCATACACAGCAGATAGGTACTACTTAAGGCGACTATGAATATAAAGTAGTTGAACAGAAGCTTTAACGCAAATGTACACATCTTTGCAACATAAGTTCGTATTTAAGTTCAACTCAAGACCTATGTGAGTCAATTCATATTTCAAAAGAAAAGTTTTATATACGCATCTACGCAAAAACAAGTGAAAAACAAGTAAGAACATTATAATCGGGCAAGGCCGACCATTAAATACCATACACCACATTGTCTAACACAATTCTTATTTTTATTATATAACACGAAAATTATATCTCGTTTCTTAGCACAAGTTTAATCCTTACATCGGGCAGGATCAAAAAATAGGCGCCGATGGTCTAAACTTTGTAGAGTTCAATTTTCATCACTACTTATTAAAACATAGACTTTTCTGCTTTACAAAGGATCAATTTTCGTGAAAATCCTTATTAGGGTAGGATCCAAAAAGTAGGCCGAGATGGTCCAAATTTGGCGCAGTTAATTTTTTTATGTTACATTACTATCATCATACTTCAATATTCGTTCAAAAATTGTCACAACCGATCCAAAGTTTACATACCAATTTAAAATGCCCAAATACTATTAAAGAGTGAGTTCTGTCGAATTTTTCCAAATTGCAAATTTTTTTCCATACAACCACTTTTCAAAATAGGACATTAGGTAGTGAGTGGTCGGAGAAGTGAACCGATCAAAACCATTTTTAATAGCGCTCGTCCTTGGGACGAACGAAGTACCTGAGTGTATCAATTTGCACTAAAGTATCTCGCGACCTGCAGCCTAAAAACAAATTTAGACTTAGATCGATTCAGAAAATGATTCTGATGATTTTCTTATGCCGATCTATCCTCGATTTTCAAATTAGAATCGTTTCCTGAATCGATGGGTATAATAAAAGGTGGGTCTATCTTAAGCCCTTCTGCGTTTTACATGCTTCCGCGGTATCCTTAAGTTACACTTTAAAGATTTATTCGATCGTAAAGCAATTCATTTCCGTATATTTAGTAGTGCCCTGGAACGGTCAGAGCCAGACATACATTCGATAATGAATAAAGTTTTCATCATAAAGCGAATAAAATTTTCATATACACGACGCAGTTCCTATAATAAAGTTTGATTAGCTCTAAAATTTTAATGTCACTCTAATCCCACAACATGTAAAATTTACATATTCTTCAAATTATAATAAAAATAATAATAACAATAATAATAGTAATGATCCCTGAACTAAACTAAATTTGAATCATATAACGGTTAAGCTATTGAAATAAATTGTAGTCATAGTTGCATAACTGAATAATTTTATAAAATGTCAGAAAGAGTTTATGGAATATTTTGCAAGAATTTTTTTTTATTTCCTTAAAACATTATTGATTTTTAGTGAACAACACGTACAGGCTGTCAATAAAAATTATATTCAAAATAAGTTCATTTACGTGCTTCACTAACAATAGAAAGCAAAAGAAGAAGAAGAAGAAGAAGAAAATTTGTTCAACCTTAAAAGACCTTTATTGACTTCATAAAATAATAGAGTAACAACTATACATATACACATACATATAAAAAGTAAGAGGATTAAATTCCATCGTGAAACGTATCTTCGATGCCATCAATATTTCAATGTTATTGTAAGTTATTTCGGGAACTGCAAGCCTGTCGTTTAGTCAATGGGAGTCCTTTTTTTATTGACTTGTAGTCTTATCCCTTTTATAAGCGCCTTAAATGATGTTTGGTTTTTTTTTTTAGGGCGGAAATCCTTACAGGTTTAATAGGTCCCTCATTCACGAAGTTTTACATGGCTAATGTAAAAGCCTACGAAATATTTTAAATTTGGTATTTGCCATCGCCTGCTAGTTGATAAGTTTCTTGTCCTTGTGGGTACATGGTCATTGGCGGATAATGAGTATTCTGAAAATTGATCTGTTATCACTCTCTATTTGGGAAATTATTAACATTCCGACAAAAGTGAGCAGGCAGAAGAAGCCGAAGAGGACAACATCATATATATTTTGTTATATATATATATGTATGTGGGTATACATACATCGTGGAGTCTTTAATGTGTATTTCTGATTGCTACACAAATGAAAAGTAAAATCCGCTATACTTCTTTCTTAGGTAGCAAACATAAAAACATGTTTAGTAGGCGTAAAATCTCAGTTTCAAAAATATTCAATTGAATGTTTATGATAGCATGTCGAAAATTCCTGTATACCAACTGACTGTTTTCGTTTAGGTATGTGATAAAAAAAACCAATCGATTTTAAGCCAGAAAATAATTCAATGAAATATTAATCACATTTTTATAAAAAGCTTTAAGTGCTTATACGATTTTTTTACCGTTAAAAGTAGCAAAGAGCAGTAGAAAAACAAAACGAAGCGATTACAAAAATAAAAAAAAAAATTATAAATTTTATTCGCTTTGTTCGCACACCATATACGGATTTTTTAAAGGCGTCCCTTGTCAATATTACGGCTGCCTTGCATTAATGGACTGATTTCTTGAATTCTTTTGATGACCATAAGCAATTCTTCTTATTTGCATAAAAGAGAGGACGACCCGTGCGGTAGCGTGGTAATGATCTTGCAATGTGATCTTTTTCGGACGCAATATTTCGAACAAGATTGTCGAGCTCAGTTTTTTTACGTGCCCGGGGTAACTTAGTAAGTACTGAAAGCAATTTCAAAAGCGCATAACAGAATCATGGATAACTTCATTTTTTTGCCCGGTTTTGAAATAACAGCACTAAGAACAAGTCCACCTTTTTACACGACTTTTTTACCACCTTTCTAGCACGAAATCCAAAAGAAAGGGTTTTTTTAATTGTGTTGCGTAAGTGTGTGAACGTACTTGCTGATGATAGCATTTTAGTGTCCGGCCTGTAATAAACGTGCACGCTTGCAGTAGCGACAAACAAGTGCAACATTGATTTCTATTTCCAATTTGCATTTAAATTTTTATATGTTGCGCTTGTGGATTGAATTTTCATGGGGCACTGTTTTTTTTTTTTTTTTTTTTTTTTTTAATAAAAATTAACTGTTTTTGTTTTATAAATATCTATTATAGATTTCATTATTATTCTTTGCACGGTTTTTTGGGAAAATATTTATAGTGTTTTCATCTTACACGGTTTTTTAAAATTGTGGAACATGTCATCAAATTTACCGCAAGATCGCAGATATTCTTTTAAAGGATTTCTTTATTGCACTCTTTTTTAAGGACTGTATGTATCGTGTAGAAAAAGAATTGGGGTGTAATTTTCCATTTTTATCTCAATCCTTGCAGCTTGATGGATAAACAGAGCGAATCACCTGATGTGAATCATAATGTTAGTATATACATATGTATGTTAGTATATTCATATGTATGTCTCCGGGGTTTTTCCGGGGTTTCGAGATTCTTTTCGTAGCCTGCTCTATCCAAGTAATTCCAAACTGTCATGTGGTTGGTATTTAGTGCCTCCGCTATTTTCTGACAGCGTGCGTCCTGGTCCTGCTTCACCAGTTGCGAACTTACATCAACTTTTTCACTGTGACTGTGACTGTGGGGTGCATCTTTGAGATCGAAATTCCTGGAACGGAATCAAGCAAACCATTCCTGAGTCCTTCGTTCACTTACAGCATGCTCACCGTACATTTCACACATATTTTTCTTTTATAGCGATTTTACCTTTTCTTAGGGTAAAGAAGCATCACATAACGTATTTCTTCAAATATTTCACTGATTTTTAAAGCAATACAACTTCTTACGCGAGCAAAGAATTAGAAAAATACCTTGACAAAAAATATGGGCTGAAAAGTCACCTTTTAAGCAAATGTTCGTTTGAGGCAATCGAGTGAATGCTGCCCGACATATAAGTAGCAAGATCATCCAGCGGAAAAAACTGCGGAGAATTTTTAATATGATTTAGGATATGGATGTTTGCTAAGGATCATCATCATTATCGTTTATTGAGCATGAAATTTGCAAAAGAGGAATTTTCCTTTTTTTTTTTTAAACTATCAACCATTCGATCGGTGTAGATGTAGGGGGTGGCCTGAACTTACTGGTAAGCGCTATACTTTTATCGGCTAAGCACTCATTAGAGTTACGGTCTAGCGCGAACATTGAGTTCGCACTCGCGCGCATCAAAATTCATTCAAACATCTTGACGTAGTCTCGGTTTTCAATAAAACTGTTTGCCTTTCTACCAACCTTTTGTCAAATACTTTTATAATATTTTGCGGAAAATTAAAAATTTCTTTTTTAACAAATCCTTTCGAGACGTTTAGATTGCTACTTAAGTTTTCCATCCATTTACGACGTTTGAACTATTGTTCGAGGTGACTCGTAATAATGCCTGTGACATTAGTCACTCTTGCCATTATCTTCGCCATCATCTTGTGGTAAAACTTTGTGTACATACCTAAATAATCTTTTGTATTATTCAGTATTTAATTTGCAAACCTAAATTAAAAACAAATATTACTTTTGATTGGATTCTACGAAATGCAACGAAAAATAATAATAATGGCATAGTTAAAGAAAATCATTGCATTATTACCCCCCTTTAAAAAAAAAATGTCAACGAAAGCCAACAAAGGAGAAAGAACAAGATATTTGGTTGCTTTCTTAAAATACACAGAGCGCATTGTTCGCCTTATGCCGAATTTTGGAAACCTAACTACTAAGTTATGTACTTTCACTTCATAAAACGTTTGGTTTTTTTTTTTTTTTTAGTTATAGATAACTCCGATCGGGCTTATTCACTTATAGTTGTAAGGAACATCAGACTGGCCGCGTGATTTTATAAATGGATCCAAAAGTAATGCATTTGCCTAAAGTTTAACTTAACTTAAATCCATTGGATAGTTGATGTTTTGGGTACCAATCAAAGCTTGTTCACACCATGATGCTCTTCTCAATGTTTAGCTTAAAAGGCCCATGTACTTGTGCTTCTTAGTTAATTCAGCATAATATCGTCACAGCACATGATTTTTTTTGCTTGAGTCTCTTTATTCATCCATATTTTAATTAAATCTTTTTTTCTTTCAAAAGATCAAGGCGCCATTTTCTACAACTTAGCCTACAACAACAACCTATAATAAATTGCCGTCGTTTGCTGTCATTTATTCTCTAACCCACATGTGGTGCAAGGGTAAGACTTGAGGTAGACTCATCTTTCGATCAGAATCATTTTCTGAATCGACCTAAGTCTGTCTTCCTGGGTGTCCATTTTTTATTCTTGTGTTCAACCTGACACAAAGGCATGTTAATTTTTTTGGGATATATGTAACACCCTGAAGGACTTGGCATAGATGCTCCCATCTACATTTTATTGTGTTATAGCGAGTGATTCTAAACTTGTGTGTCCATCTGTCCGTTTTATTTTCTTGGATTCAACCTACACGTAGCAATTTTTGCGATGTTTTGACGAAATTTGGTACACGGTCGTGTTTTAGCTCAAGGACTAATGCTATTGTGAATGGTTGCGACCGGACCACTCTTTCGACCACTTTCAATAAAAGATCTTATTTTAAAAATTCATTATTTGAATAACTATGTTCAATGAAGTGGTATAGGGTATATAATGAAAGATCTTGTTCCACAATATAGTTTTTGTTTCTTTTACATTAGCATCTTTCACAAGTGAGGTGCTTTTCGACCCAAATGCAGTCAAAACGCGCCCTCCATAGTTGTTATCTATTAAGTGCACTTCTAATACAGTATTCTTTACTAAACTAATCTCCATCGCTAGTATTTTTGTGCAAATCGGATCTAGTATATATACGTAAGTGTAGGAAAAGCGAAAGAATCTGCTGAACATTTTTTTGTTGTTTCTACCGAAGCAACTTTGGAGCTTTTGAAGATTAATATGAATATATATTCAAATCTTATTAAAAGTGGATGTATGTTGATAATTTTTCAAGCATAACTAGTGAAAGTAGTCTGAGAGCAAATGCTTATTTTTTTCTTTTTTTTTTGAGTATCACTTTATGGGAATAAGCGCGTTGAAATACCGGCAGAAGGAGGCGAATCATCATAACTTTCTTATAATTTTTTCGTCAAACAATGGCAAAAAACATTCTGCTTTCGACCCAATGATCATACGTTGCTATATTCGTCTTTCGAGTATAAATCAAATCTAACAACTAAAAGAATTGCGGCAAATTTCCTTCTTATCTGCCTTATCTATCTCTTGGAGGCCGTTTCGCCTCTTAATAATAAATCTTTTGGTTTTAATTTAAGTTAATTAAAGAGAGAATACGCCATTACTTTTCCTATGACCGAAAATACAGAAGGGATGAAAAAATTGATTTATTATTCTTTGCCTGAACAGTTGGTACAAAAGAAAGTTCAAAGAAAATCCAAATAACAAAAGATAAAGAAAACGGTTTCGATCCTATGATATGACAATAAATGACAAACAAATTTTTTACTTGCATTTTTTTATAGGAATCCATAAAATGGATTTTCGCAAGAGCTATTTTCGGTGCTTTCAAATGTCAACTCTAATCAAGACGGAGTATCAGTGCTTTATGTTTATTCGGTAAACAATGGGAAATAAATTGATAAAATATTTTTTCGTTTCGTTTGCTTTGCTGCTTTTCTGTCTTTCTCCGAAAATCCATAAAAACTCTTTTCACTTTTTGCTACCGCTCTTTGTATGAAAGCAATTTGGTTTTAAATTTTTTTTTTTTTCTTCTTTTTTTTTCTTAAGAAAAAATATTTCGAAGCATTTCGAGTTAAAAAAAAAAAAAGAGAAAAGGATTTTTGCATAAACATTTGACCTAAAAAAAGGAAATTAAAGTAATTGTTATGTATATTCCAAGCAACTAGTTAGTGTAGTTGTGCAAGTATGTCTTCCTGTTTGTTTGTGCCTTGTAGACAAGTTACATAAAATTGTATGCATTAAGGCATTTCTTCTTTTCACGAAATTTTCAAATATTTCCTAATATTTATTAATTTGCATATTTGAAAATAATATTTAACAAAAAAAAAAAAAAAAAAAGAACTGAAAGAGCAAGAGTCTTAAAAAATGCAAAACAAGCCGCAATTATTTGCAAATTTCTCATTTAGGGGTAAGGACTTTGCTAAACTTTGCTTGCCTTAGCTGCTAAAAGCAAATGACACATGGAAAGCTTTGCTTGCTTAACCCAGTGTGAAAGTGGAAAACAGAAAACTTAAAAAAGCCAAGCACTTGGAATGATTAATGGATTTATTAGACTAAAAAACCAAAAATAAGATATTATTTTATAGGAAAATTTGTAAAATAACTTTTCAAATTGAAATAAATGGTTTTTGTTTCTGCAGAAAGGAACCCTTATACCCTACACAACTTGTGGCCCGTGATATATTAAGTTTTTGCGAATTTGAGATAGAGCTATTCTATATTATACTTACCTGTCCGTCTGTCCATGTATTCTTGTCTTCAACTAACAGGTCGCAATTTTTTGGCCCTATAACGAGCCCTATTGAAATTAGTTCGGATCGAGGTACTTTTCCGACCACTCCCTTTGTAACTCCCCATTTAGATGAATCGTTATAAGAAACTATACGTAGAAAGGATCTCTTATACCCTACACCGCCTTTGGCCCGAGATATATTAAGCTTATACGAATTTGAGATAGAGGCATCCTATATTATACTTACCTGTCCGTCTGTCCATGTATTCTTGTCCTCAACTAACAGGTCGCAATTTTTTGGCCCTATAACGAACCCTATTGAAATTAGTTCGAATCGAGGTACTTTTCCGACCACTGCCTTTGTAACTCCCCATTTAGATGAATCGTTATAAGAACCTATATTGCAATTATTCACATAGTAATAGTATTTCGACATTTTAAATTGATGTGAACACTTTGAATCGGATGGAGCAATTTTTAAAACGCTTGCCATATAACCGTTCCTATGGAAACTGAATCTTTATGTGGTAAAAACGACTAACTTTCACTACTTTTTAATGAGAATTACTTAACTTTTTTAACTTGTCAAAGATTGCGAAGTCAAAAAAAAAAGGTAAAAGTAGAGCAATTGTGCAGGCCTGAGAGGCTTAACTCCTACTCAGGCATAGGCTACTCATTGGTTCGACTACGTTTAACTTAAACATTACTGCGTCAGTGATCTGAAAAATTCTATGTATTCTTATTCCAATAGCTTGCAAGAACTCAAAAAGTTGTACCCCCGCTCTTCGTGTTTGGATTCCCCTTCCTTTATCTCTTTCTCTCCCTCTCTAATTCTCCTCTACATCGTTTTCCAGAACCTATTTCGATTCCCTTCCTTGTATTCAATTTTTAGGTATCTATGAATATAAGCAAATAGATGAACAGGTAAACAGGTCAACGTACGTAAGCCAAACTCCCAATGTCAGTCAGATAATTTTAAACATAATTAAAATACCGTGTGCATGTACGTCAATCCAAATCTTCACTTGGGTTCATTGTGAATCAATATAAAAACTCGAAATTGCAAATCTTATCTAAATCTTTGCAGAATTACTTTGTATAGAAGTTAGTCTCTGTCCAATGTATACCAAGGAAGCCGGAAATAAAGTCTTTGTTTAGGGTAAGAAAATTAGAGGTGCGGACATAATGGAAAGGATAATTGCTAGACAACGAGTGAAAAACTATTATAAGAAAGTATTTCTCCATCCCATGGACGTTTTGTGCTTAAACCCCTACATGTTATATAAAGAAGAAACATCTTTTCACTCCTGCTTCTGAGATTCGTTGTTTTCTGGCAATTTTTAAGTTTCAATGACAATACCTTTTTCCAACCCTGAATTATTCATTTTTTATCTAATAAAAATAATATCTTTTCTGTAAAATTTATTGTGCAACCATTTATATTGAGTCTAATAGGGATACGCTTGAATGCTTCGTTTTAATTACGCACTGTGTGGGAAGCTTTCAAAAATAAATTGCGCAACTAACTGGCTAATTGTGGTTTTGGAAGACAAATAGGCAGGTGAACATATATAAATCTGTTCGTTTACTTACGCCAATTAAGAATGTATGCATACATTGCGGGTGAACAGATGCTGAGGTTGAAATAAAGATGAAATATTTTTCATTTTTAATAACAGTCAGTCATTTTCTGGCAGACACGATGTCAGTCATATCAGTCAACCAATATATATCAAAAGTTATCATTCGTAGATTCAATAAACAAAGAAATGGAAAGACGAAGACAAATAGCCAGACGGATGGGCCGACAAAGGGAGAGACGTACAGACAAACATGCAGACAGAGAGACAAACTTAAATGGATCTAGTAAATGATTCTGTGCATGCATCCATCTTAATTCCTTGTAAGTGCTAAAAGCGCGTTCTCACAAACTTGATGTACACCGTACCACATATTGTTGTAGCAGAGTATAAATATTTGATTCAGCGCCTAAGCATAGAAAGGGCCGCGTCATGTCAAGTCTATCCTTCCGCTAGAGTTAAGTGTATATATTTTTGATCGGAATAAGATTGCAACCATCTCTCCGTTCACTTGTCTGTCGGATTTTATTCGTATGTTGTTGGGACGCTAAACATCAAATAAAAATCTAAAGCTTAGCTTATATCATTTATCTTAATGAATAGCCACAGATCAAGTCTGAAAAAGCGCGTTATTGGTAATGAGTTTTTCGGAAGCTATTTTCCGAACAACCTATTGCAAGCATACATACATACATACCCATTCACTTATACATACACATATAGGTACACGTACACATACATAAACATATATATGATATGTGTGAGTACAAGCCCACATATACATATGTATATGCATATGCCTTACAAATGCATATACAGATGCACATACTTTTCATCCGCTTGAGATTTTTACTCGGTTGAACACGTCCGTTCGTCGCTCTGTTACTTATTTAAAGTCTTCTGAAGCTCATTAGATAATAATAAAGTTCGATAATCAACTTCAAACTTTTTAAGGCGTAACATAAAGAAACGTGAGCACAGTGTTGCTAAACAATGACGTAAACGGATATCTTTAATAAACACGTAAGGCACATAAAAACCACAATCAATTACTTACTGGCTTTGAAATATTATTCTTGCCTTTGAGTAACAATTTTTGTTTTTATAGGTAGCTGTTAGATTATTTGTTGTTGTAGTTTGTTAGTTACATAACATTGCTTTGAAAAAAAAAGGCTGCCTTCTAATGAAGAAAATCATAAATTTATTTTGAGCGATGAGCCTATTAGATCACAGATGAGTGATTTGCCTTTTACTCGTACAGGTCTGTTATTGATTTATGTGAGCCTGGACGTGAGCGTGCAATACGTCATAAAATGCCTTTGGCACATTTTAATTTTTTTTCTAAATATCATCAATATTTGCGGTCACCCGTTATAGAAAACTTTGCATTTCCTCCAAAACTATCTCATTTCAGCAATTCATGAGTAAATTTTTGGTGTATCTATGGGCCAATCGTTCTCAGCTCCCATACATTAATTTGCGTCCAAATTTGATTTCTAATTTTAAGAATGCTAAAGGACTTTGCTGATAGACCGACGGATAGAAGTTATTTGGTATTTTACAATTCGCAATAGTAAGGAAATGAAATCGAGAGACATAGAAAGAGAGAGAGAGAAGAAAGAGTGAGAGAAAATTACCGTTTGTTCCAGCTCAACATGATGTTTACATTTAGATCGTAATGCAGGATTTAATTGCGTACTGCACGCAAACATTTAGAAAAAACTTTTAAAAGCCCAAGAGGAAGATAATAATAACGATTTCTTTCCATTCATACAACTTTCCACTTTATTTGCGGTATGCGGTATGGAGTGCCGGCGCTTTTTAATCTTTCAAATCGTAAGTGACCTTTAATTTCCATCAAAAGTTTACAGATTATTCGAAAGTGTATTTTTTTAGTTTTTAATTTTCCTTTAAAATGATAAAATACCGCAAAAAATATTATTCATAATAAACTAAGCCCTCGCCATACACTTGCACTGCAGCCGCATCATTGTATGATGCGGTCAAAATATAAATAATTTTTTCCTTTAACCATTTGACTAACTTTTCTACAACTAACTGCACAAACACACACACACACACACACACACACACACACACGCACGCACACATACACTGCGAACAGACTCGTGCTATTTTGAATGCAACGTAGTTTGCTAGATTTTATATATAATGTAATACGAGTACAAATACAAATATAAATACAAACACAAATACAATGCATTTTCTGTTTTCTATTTCTTCTCTCATTTTATGAGAAAGGCTTAACTAACTAATCAACCAAACCTTGTGTTAGCGATATACGTGACCTTATTAAACTTTTTGTTATAGCGTTTTGTGTGTGCTGTTGACATTATACCAACATAAAATGTGAAAAAAAGGAAAAGACAAATATTGTGTATGACACATGATGTTTTAGACTGATTGAAAGAATGTGAAATTGAAGGAACGTGAAAAGTAGTGTAACCGCGAACTATTGAAAAGTAATATTAAGAAGAAAATTTAATAAAATGTAAGCAAAAATCAAATGCAAAGCTAAGGTAAGACTTACGTCTGACACCGGATTTTCTAATATCAAAGCATTAGTTTGCAAACGTATCTTCTGAGGTGAAGTTAGGCTGATCAGCTCCATTGAATATATTTATAAATACATTCAAGACTTTGTCGTAAAAGATGTTTTCTTTCCCTGTAAACAAATTGAGTTCAAAAGACAGAAAAAATGGGCTTCAACTTTTTCCTCCCCTAGGTAGCAAACTTTGCACTCTTGTCAATCTATTTTCTAAGCTAATCACTTTATGTTTTTAAGTCATTAATAACATTGTGCACCACCCACACAAATTAGGAGACATGTTTATCCGGATGTATGACGCACATGGAAGGACTCACCTTTTATTATGCCAATCGATCGAGATGTCTGTCCATGTGTAACGAGTCTCTATTTTGTTTAAAGTATGCTATCTTTTGGCCTAAGCATGGGCGATTGACTGGATCGAATCATTTTTATGATCACACAATAATCAGTCACAGGCATAGTTAAAAGCCGTTATAAAAATAAATTTTTTTTCAAAGGACAGCGGGAGATTTGAACCGAATGGGACCGTTTCTTTAGACACCTCCACGATAAACATTTTTGCAAAAAGCAAACCTTTATGGCGTGGAAACAAGACACAATTTTAAGTATTTCGTAAGTAAATCGGTTTACGCTAATGATTTCAGAGGTGAAAATTACATGGTCTTACATTGTTGAGTAAATATACCCCACATTGTATACGCTTAACGTAAGTCGAACAGTTTGTTCATGAAATACATGCATTTAGTCTTTTGCTTATGAAATATTTATAAACATTGTAGTCGGACGAAGACAACCATTAGATACTCAACGCCGATTCGTCTAACATAACTATTCACTCATATTGGTAATAATTCATCAAAAATTACACATTAGTTTCCTGCAGAAGCATACTTTTCATGAAAGCCCGCATATTGGAGGATGCCCAAAGTATCACATGATCCACATACTTGGATCCAAATTTAGCAAATTTAATTTTCTTCCCGAACATTCTATTATTTTTCAATTTCTATCATAAAGAACTAGAAATTAGACTTTCTCTCGACATAAGGTCTTGCTTTTCACGATAATTCCTATATATGCCCGGGTGCAAAAAAGGCCTATCTAATGTAAATTAATTTTTTTGCTAAATTGCTACTATGGAACAATTTTCATCATAAAACACTAAGGCCTTTTTGTCCACATAGCCTAAGATTCCTTATATGCGGTGGTATCCTAAAAATATACCTTCGTGGTCCAAAGTCGGTAAGGTTGATTTGTTTGTCAATTTACTCTTATGAACCAATCTTTACCACGAAATGTTGAAATTTATGCCTTTTTTTCATAAAAACATTCACTTTTCTTAGGAACGGTCGTATGAGAAGGGGTTCAATAAGTTTTCTCAACCGACCCAGATTTTTCATACCAATTTGAAATGTCGAAGGTCTACTATGCAGTAAGTTTTGTCGAAAAATTTGGAAAATTTCAATTTTTTTGCCATATAACGACTTTTTAAAATTAGGCATTTTATTGGGAGTGGTTGAAAAAGTAAACCGATCCTAACCATTTTCAATAGCGTTCGGTCTTGAGTCAAATCAAGCCACTGTACCAAATTTCAACAAAATATGTAATAAATTGCGACCTCTAGGCTGAACACAAGAAAACAAGACGGACAGATGGACAGGGAAGTGATCGATATAATGAAAGCTACATTTATCTCAAGTGTCAGTGAGTGTTGTACACGTATGCACAATACATATACAATATTAATATATTCTTGCACGACAAGTGGTATACGGTATAACAACAATAGTTAATTTTTCTTTATTTGTGCTTTTGTGTGCTATAGTGAACTTTCCGTGTTATAATTTCAATTAAAAGCCTTTCTGTAAAAACTCGATAGTTTAGATTTGCAACGTGGGTGGCTGTTAACGAAGTTTTCTAGGATTTTTCGTTCATTCATATATCTAATGTCTTTATTAATTTTTTCCCGATCTTGAATTATGGAGAATATAGAGTTTCAGGTTTTTTAGAATATTTTTTAGCGTACTTTCTATGAAGCCAGTTGTAGTTTACAGTGTCAGTGTATTATGACACGTGATTTGCAAAAAATAATTTTTAGAATATTTTTTTTTTTCAAGATTAACAAGATATCGTTGATTTGCAAAATATGTTCATTTTTCTAAGAACCCGATTTGTAGCTCAAAAAACTTATATGTCTAGAAATATTTCAAGTTTGCAATGGAGGGAGAACTCTTTAACTTGCAATTGCCTTATAATAATTAGAAGGCTTCAAATATGCTTTCATTTAAGAAACAGCTTTTATGTCCTCACTATTTTGCAAAGCTATTAACAAATCTCGCGATAGGAATTAAAAATTTTTGCTTCTACTTTCCTATTTTCTTTTACTTTCTTTTCCTTTTTGTTTACAAGCTTGCACCTGCTAATAAAGTCTTGCCATCTTTCGCATACTCACTCAATCTAATTGAGATTCAGTTACTTTCGATTTTGTCGTGAGAAAAAAACACAAATATATATGTAGTTCACATGTTGACAGCTAAATTCAGTTGTCCTAGTTGTTGAAGCTTTTCGCATCTTTACAGTGTCTTTACTTACTGCCTTTTGTGCGTGGAAGATTATTTAAATTTCTCTTAGTCCTTGTGTTTAACAACAAACGAACATTTCTTGCACACCCGTCCTCCTAGCATGGCACATTCAACATCTATGTTTATTTTCGCCGAATGTTAAGTCTCTGCAGATTGAATAATATAATCAATAAGACAAACAATAACACAGTTAATCGACCATCCGAGACTGAAAGTAAGTACAATTATGAATCACACTATTATTACATCGAATAAGAAAACGACTGAAGAAGATAATGTAATTCTGTAATTGACAAAGACAGTGAAAGGCGATCTTCCAACAACGACTTTAAGCCTGCGACGACAATCACTCAATGCGAAGAGCAAGCTCGCAAAGAAGGCCAAAAAGTGGAAGAACTACTAGAAGTAGGTTACGATAAAGTGAAGGCAATAAAAGGTGACGTTTCAAAAATCAATCACGTAATTAATCAACTTTGCTTTTGAGCCGTCGAAAAGGAAAGCGCTTTACTCGAACAACGCAAATTCGCAAATGCAGTTAATTCAAGATATGGTGGAATCTTTGGACCTAGAACGAGCTGATGTCGTTGCTTGTAGATCTGCCAGCAGTTTAAGAAACTAAAATTGAATCAGTGAATGCTCTTGCGTAATGCAGAGTGTGTGGGGTAGCATAAGACGTTTGCAAAAGTCCACAGGCAATTTCAAATTCTGGAATTTGACAGCAGACGAATAATAAGACCAAACTTGTATGTAGTGAAGCAGTAATGATTTATAACCACTTCAAAAGGATTATCGGTGCCACAGATAAAGGAGTGTTTTAGGAGATATTTTGTAATCTATTCAAAGCTTATCAGTAGTAAACAAGTCGATGACCATGATCATGACTGAACAAAAGCAAAAAGGTCTGGTTGGCAGATCACTTCGAAAACGATGGAAAACGAAGAGAAAGCAAACGAAGAAGGTACACCTGAAGTAAATACGCCGGGCACAAGTTAGTTAGACGATAAATAATATGATAATTTATTATCGTAAGTTGCAGATGCTGCATCACATTTGTAACCGCATTTGCAGGTTAGGAACAGCGTATACCTAAAATCCACACGTGCATTTAGCACGTGTCGTGCTTGGCCGCAAACCACCTTTTTTTTTTCTTAATTTTGTACTTGTAACTATAAAACCATTTATTAAACGGTTATTGAAAATCTGCAAATGAAATTTTTAAGCTAACAAAATATGTGTAAATGGCTGATCAAGCTAGCGCCTCACTCTAAACGTGACTGAAGATAGTACTCACTCATTGCCAATATCGAAAGATGTTTACGCACTTTAGGGTGAGCCTAATTTCCATACAAATACGCTTTCGTGCAGACATCGAAGATTCTCAAGCTCTTTGATACTGCATTCCAGGATCGAAATGAATGAGAAATAAATGGCCATTCGGCCACAGAGATTGACGTAAGTGGCGTTAATATACGTGCGTAGATAATCTAGACGACTGTAATCGTTCTATTATCAAGTTAGGCGATCGAGATCAAGACATTTTGTAAAGAGAAATTAGCACCTAAGACCTCATATAAAGAGGATTTTAAAAAGGCCTGATCGAAAGAGAAGCTGCGATCTCTGAGTTTCACTTTATAATCAATACGTTTAAGATTAATAGTAAGTTTAAGTCCATTCTAGTTATATGAGACAGCGGCCGAAAGAAAGTTCAACACAATAGTTGATGTCTATTATAAGAATACAATGCGTGACAACATAATTAACTTGGGAACCTACGGTAAGTCCAAATTCATGTTGTGCAATTTTTCCCGCATTAGACGGGGTGTTGCAGAAATACTGCAAATGTGAAGACCAAGGTAATGTTTGCAAGCAAACACTACTCCAAGGCATTGAGCCCAAAGTTGAATTGAGTTGAGTTGATATGAATTGAGGAAACCGTCTCAAAGGAAATTCGAATGTACAGCCCTAGACTCACCCGTGTCGATACAAGGCCCTTTACCCATTATCAGGAAATTAATACGTGCTGGAGACTCGTTGATATTGGGTTCAAATATATGAATGTGAATCTATTTAAGAACGAGGAACCCGGAAAGCACAATTTTCAAAGAAATTAAACAGATCAAAATGTAACGTTGAGGTGCAAAATGACTGCCGCTTGGGAATGGGTTTCGCCGATCTGTGTTTCAAAGCCTAGAAGATTTAAGAGACGCTATTACATTCCTCGATGTGCAAGGAAAGCTTAAATAAACCAGCTCTGTCCATGTCGACGTAAGCTTGACTGAAAATACTATATAAGATCTGTTTATCAATCTTTCGAAACGAAATCGAGTTATCTCTGCTGTATAATTATTAAATGTGAATTTCAAAGCCCAGATTGTCAATTGGTTTAGAATAAAAAATTCGTTAATGACTTTGCCCTTCAGCTCGCCAGGTTCGTCGCCATAGCCTCTCAGGCTACTTCATTACAGAGCAGATGGCATATCTGATTAAAATTTGATAACAAATTTGCCCATCCGCAGCATAAAGAGCATGGAGGTACAGTTTGTAGGAAGTTGCTGTAAGTATGTCAATCAAGAAAGTGAATTCCATAATCGGCTTTATTATAAGATAAAAGTTTAGAATTTTAGGAATATTGTTCCAGTTGGCAATGCACGCAAGTATAAAAATGAATGGGACGAAAGTCAACCCTACGAAACTAAGCAACAATTGCACTCATGCTAGTTATCTTACAATTCACAAAATAGATAGCGTGTTCAACACTAATCACATTAAGAGAAACCAAAAAAACAAAAAAAAACCTAAGGAATGATGCGAAAATCCAGGTGCTCACCAGCTCACCCATGTTGGCCAGGTGTAAATTTCTCATGATTGCATAATCGTTAATAACATAAGTAGATTGTTATTGAGTGTTAAGGTGAGCCGGTAAAGAATTATGTTTGAAGCAGAGGCCATCCCTTTAATATACCGCCGAGATACGTAGTTTGAAATAAATCGCAATTCTTTCGCTTTTTATACTCTACATAACGTGTAGTATAAGGACGTATTAAATGTGTGTGGATGTATACAATACCCAAGCGAACTTGAGACAAACCCATGTTTTATTGTATCGATCGATTCAAAATTACTTTTTGCATCCATCTGAGCTTGTCTGTCCGTCTGTCTATCTGTCGGTCTCGTTTTCTTTTATCCGACCTATAGGTGGTAAATTTTAAGATATTTTGGTAAAATTTCGTACATCAATGTGTTTTGAGCCACGGACGAACGCGACCTTTTTGATCTGCTTATCTCATTAGATTTTTCTAGAAAAACTAGTCCCGATAAATCACAAGTAAAATCTTTTGTTATATATATACATATATATTTATTCGTATAGAGCTACCGTGCTGTCTTTCAAAAAGTAAAAAATATATATGAAAAATTATGCACAAAATTTTCCATTTGGATATTTTTGAAATTTAAATTTTTTATAATCACAATAAAAACAAGGAAGGGTTGTATTCGAATTAGCACAAATCATTTAATAACTACTGCTAGGAGCATACCATGTCTCGTTTACCGCATAAGGCCAAAACGCATTTACTTAATATATATCCATATTCTGATCTTGTGACCGCTCATTAGTCAGAACAAAAAACAATGTGTTTTTCTATCACAGTTTTTGTGACTTTTGATTTGGTCTTCGAAGACAGTAACTATTACAAAACTTTCCAAAATGAATTTTCAATTAAAGCAAGTTCGCTAAGTAGCGAAAACCATGAAGAAACAAGTTCTTAGGACTTTTGGTACTCTCTCTCTCTCTCCGCAATGTTGCTCGGGATAGTATTATTTACTCAACATCGTACATATTTCCAACCACTTAAACAGCTTGGCAATACTTCGAAGATAAATGCATAAGTCAGAGGGTAATCGCTTATGAAAAATTTAGCTTTTAGCTAAATACATGATTGCCCCCAGAGCTCATATGTACATGAGTTTTTGATAATTGTAAACGAATCGAAACTGATCGGATTTAGTCAATTTTCAAGGTTTAGCGGGGGATTTTCGTAAAGGAAAAGTGGAACATTGTCGATTTTTTGATTGATATGAACAGACTCAAGTTTCAAGCTTAGTCTGATCATGGGCAAATGACGCATATATATACTTTATAGAGTTTTCATAACAAATCGCAACTCTATATATTCTCTATGCTTGGTATAGCAGCACTTAAAAATCTTATGCCCACTCGGTTCTTGGGCACTTCATTGTCTTCAGTTGCTTCCGCATATAAATGCATGTTTTCTGTGACAAAAGTAATGATGCTGTCCTCCGCCCCTTGCTTCCCATATAATTATTCCGAGTGTAAAGAACTAAAGACGCATGTGAAACACTAACACATAAATACATGTGTATGCTTCTTGAATTTTGCTAAGGAAGTCAAAGAATTTCACGCTTTCATTAAAACCGAGTATCTTTTCACAACCATCACCGAAGGATAAGGGGTATATTCATTTGTCAAAACGTTTGCAACGCCCGCAAGAAAACTTCAGAAATCCTAGAGAATGTATAAACTGTGTAATGTCTGGCGCAAAAATAAAGCTATCGACTTCAAACATTCGAGGTTCTTGCACGAAGACTGGTATTGAGCGTGAAGCAAATCGGTCCAAAAACACGACTACAGCACCACATAAAACTGAGAGCAACTCTGTTTTCCAAGAAGATTAAAAAATATTTTTTTTGCTCATTACTGATAAACTACAGCAGATAAATGTACAAAAACTTTAACACTTATTCTAAGGACGATACTGTAGCACCTATAAAAAAAATTGGAAAAATTGACTACACCTAATCAATACTATGGAGTGTCAAAATTCAATATTTTTTCAATACCTTTGTAACGCGCCGAAGCAAGATTCAGAAGCACCATAAAGTAAATAACCTCTTGGCCAGTTTCAAATTCGGAATGCACCTAAACATGCCTGTCTGTTCGTCTGTCCTTCTGAACATTTTCTAGTCCGTCCATCTGTCTGCGTGCCCGACTGTGCAGTATCTGTGGTATACATTCTCCCGTTCGCAAAGATGAAGATATCGGCTACAAATTTACAAAAGTGCTCACGTATAGTGCAAACGAGTTAGAGAACACGTCTACAATGCCTACACGTTCATACAACCAGAAGTGAGAAATCCTTTGGCTTGCGCTCGCTGCTCGTAAATTGCGACAGATGGACGACATAAATTTCTACGAAATGATTTTAGAAAAACAGAAAAAATCAGCCACGCCCACGCAATATTACTACTCCAATATTTTCCTTTTTTCAATCTATTATAGGGTAACGGTAATGAGTGTAAAAAATTCGGTCGTAACCGCACATAATTTTCTTACTTGCTCTTCTCCTCCTTGCCTGCTATCGAAAAGAGAATGAGCCAAAGTAGTATTTTAACACCTTTACAGTTTTATGTGAAAGGCTTTCGAATAACTATAAGTTTTGGCGACTGACTGACTTTACCTTTTTAGTTATTTTTTGAAATATTTTCATTTGTGTGATGATGTGTAACCTTGAGGTTTGTCGTGAATAACTGACTACAACTTTTTTGTTTGCATATTTCATTTTCTGTTCTTCTTCTTCTTCCTCTTCTGCTTCTTTTCTTTTTGTATTCATATTATTTTTGCTATTCTAAGCTTACAAGTTTTGTTGCTCTCTACACTTGTATATAAATATAAAAAATTCAATGTACGCTATAAGCGTTCTATACGGTGTAAGTAAGTATGCGGTAAAGGAAAATCTATGATAGCAAAGGAAAACATAGCAAGGAAACGAGATAAAGTTTTTATGCCGCTTTGTTGTCAGTAAGTGTTGTTGGTTTGCCTCGAGTATCGGGCTGAGGTTTGGCTTGTGGTCACATGAAACTACAAGAATAACAAATTTGAATTATTTTGTTTCCTCTGATATTCATGATTTCTTTTTCGTTTTTTCTTCTGTTTTTCTTCTGTTTTTTTTTTTTTTTCGTTTTTTTTTTTCCTGAATAGAGATGTGTTGGAATAGGCACTCAAGTAAGACCGTTCTCAAGTAAGACTAATTTCAAATTTTGTATAAAATGTTGATAATTTAATAGGAATGCATTCGAGCGTAGTAAGCTCAAGGGTGATAAAATTCGTAACGTGAATTATTTGCAAAATTTTATGCTTAAATAGAAAAAAGAAAAAAAACCATGTGAAGAGAAAATTAAATACAAGTCAGCAAAAAATTACTGGAAAAAAAAGATTAGTGTAAGGTTTGAAATACTCATGTCTCTCTCTCTCTATCTCTCTCCCTCTCTCTCACTAAAATAGACAAGAAAAAAGGAGAAGAAAAATCAAAAAAACCAATCCGTTATACTTTCGTACAATCATTGAAAAGTTGTTATCGACACTTAACATTTATTAAGCAGACCCTCCACAAAATCATTTTTATTTCATGCTTGCCTTGCATTACATGGCCTATCCGTTACCGTTGTAAGTATGTTTAAGTGCAAGTTAAACTTTGCTACACACTAGTACAGCCATAACAATCATGATGACGATGACGATGACGATGATGAGCTTGACGCCGTTTACAAAACTAAACTGGGCTGTGCTTACTTGGAAAAAAAAGCAAAAAAAAAAATACTAAATCATGCTCTATCGCTGATACACATTGAAACTATTTTTCTACTCTGAATAGGCAAAAAAGAAAAAATTTCCACAATGAAATGATTCTTATTTTCATTCAAGGGCTACTGTTGCTATTTGAAAGGCTTTTGGAAGCAAACGCAAAGTGTGAAAAGTTACTTTATAGCAGTAGAATAAACAACATTTTGTTTAGAAATGTTAAGCCGTCCGCCTCAATAAAATTTAGTTAAACCTACAATTACCAGCCATTTATTGTTTTTTATATATTTTTTTTTTCTATACTTTTGGTATTTTCTTGTTTTTTTTTTTTTTTCAAAAAATTGAAAAAAGGGCGAGACCAGTAATTTTCTTTTGTTTTTTGGCTTGCGCTGTTTGTTGTTGTCTTCGTTTCCATGTGAGGCCAATTTTGTTAATCTAATCGTTATTCACATTTTGTTTAGTGATCGGTTTATAATTAAAGAATTAAATAAGAAGAACTTGTTTTCAATTGAGCTGACTCTTGCACACCCCGTACCTTAAGCGAATCGTTTAATACGTCAAAGCGTTCGCCACCTCTACAAGGCTTCACTTCGACAGTTGTCATAAATCATAAGCAACTCAAAGTTCTATAAAACATTCGTGTTTTTTCGTGTTTTTTCATTACATGGCCGCTTTGTGGTACAAGGCCAATGGGCGGCAAGATGGATTGATGGAAAATTGAAGCGACACAGTGAGGGATCGCTGAACAAACGAATCGAACCATCTGATATAGGAATTGATGAATGGAGGAATCAATGAAAGCATGAACCGGCCTGAGTCCTAAAGGAACAAGGTCCACAATTGCACAATGACGTAACGTAATTCGGCTGTTACCGAATCTCTTCTACTCACCGCCTTAAAAAAAACTAAAAGCAAACGAAAAAACAAAGTTTCCGTACGTGCAATGTTGGTTGGGCGGGGCTTTTTTCCGATTTGTATGGAATCTGTATATGGAAATTTCTCTCGAATGTCTATTTTACATTTTTAGCAATGCATGCAACGTCGAATCAACAAAGTGATGGACGGATATACGAACTAATGAATGTATAAATCAATGAAAAAATGAACGCATGGTAAGATGGACACAGAAAAGAGTAGGACAAGCAGGTGAACTGTAGGAATTAGAAGACAGATGGAAAAGTGGACGTAATTCCAAAAGGTTCTTATGTTTGTAACTATGACGAAAACAACGAGTAAGAAAATTGTATTCCGAATCTTCTGTATCTTTCACATTTAACCCGTTGATGTAAACGACGTCCATAGACGTCCATTGCAAGTGCTTGTAGATGCAAACGACGTCTACAGCAGTCGTATATTCTTAGTGTTATAGAGAAAAAAAGGGGCGTTTTTGCTAACACTCACTGATTTTAAAGTAAGCATCAACGTGTTGTCCCAAGAAGAGTCCCAAAAAAACGAAATTTGAAAACTCCATAATATTTATGTGTACCACGCAAAGATTTTGTATTTCTGTAAAGGTGCTGTAGGATCATCCATAAAATATAAGTGAAAGTTTTTATCGCCATATGTATTGTGGAATAGTTTATAAGCACAGGTGTCGCCCGGTTAACACTATTACCGTACCGTGCTGTATCCTGATGTGCCCTGTTTTATGAACCTTTTTTACTTTTTTATTTATATAGAATAACATAATTTTTTATCGTGTTGGATCGACACCGCGCTTTGCAAGCACCGCGTTAAATGGGCGATGGCTGCAATTAGCAAAATCCTTAATTTTTTTGCTGGTGTTTTCAGTTCACGTTGTACTGTTAGGGTGTCCTTTAACTCTTTTCACCTATTTCCAATATCCAACTGCGTGCAGCCACTTCCGGCCTGCTGATATTGTGGTCATTACCTTAATTTTTGAGACTCACAGCCTGATTATTACAATTAGACACACAGATGGACGGAGAAACATACTCAGATCAATTCAGAATTAAATATTAAATAAGAAGAACACAAATAGTTCATGCGGTCTTGAAAGCTTTGTTCCGAATAGTGCCAACATTTCGACAAAATGAATATTTCTCCCACAATTATTAATGGGTATGCAAATTATTCTACTTCCAAAAAGAAAAGGAACAAGAAAATCACGTTCCCTCCACGGAAAATTTCCAAAATCTGCCAACAGTTTGTACCCCATTGAAGAAGAAAAAAAGATTCGCAAAATTTAGATCGTTTCAGCTCTTCGGTCTTTCCAAACGTCGTGTTCATCAACTGCAACTTTGTTCTTACAAATTTTCACATCTCTATATCAGTTTTGGACCGATAAGATTTCTTAGAGTGTCTGACGCAGGAACGAACGAAAATTACTGAATCAAATTAGCATCATATGCTCATCAACTATGTATTCGTTTTATCGGATACTCACATGTTTATAGACTCTCTGACCAAGTTAGTGTGCATCTATCTATTAAGGGTGGGTGTAATAAAGACAGTTAAAAAGTATTGTTACTTTTCATCGTCAAGGTTAAATGGTTTGAACATGACAGGTAATCGAAATCGCATTAACTTAATTAGATTTATGCAAATGGTATAACGCCATGTCCGAATGAAAAATATATTGCCAATTAAAGCCTACTTCCCTTTCTTTCTCTCTATCCTTATGACGAATAAATTTCAATTACGTTTACTTTAAAATGGTGTTTCTATCCATACATTTTGATCAAATTATTCTCACAATTGCAATAAAAAAAAAAGAACAAATTTTTCTAAAAGATTTATTTTCTGTTAAGAAAGACGGTAGACATTAAGTATAACAAGATTACAATGAGAAGGCTATTCAGAGAATGTATTTTGGTTTTGCTATGAGTCAGACTAAAAATGATGTTTTTTATAGAACGATTTTGTACTTTAGTGGTCAGCACTAACTGAATTGAAGTCAAACAAAGTCCATTGGCCCATCTTCCTGCTAAAACTATGTCGACATTTATAAGGGGCGTTTTCTTTTCGAACGAAAATACTAATCCATCGGTTCTTGTCGCTAGTGCAAAAGGTTAGTATGCTACGAGAAAAGCAAACTCATAAAATCTTACCTGAAACTCGACCAACTTTTAATTTATGTAATCTAAGCCAGGCCACCTACTGAGTGCCCTAAAATAAAGTCAACCCTATGGAAAGTTGCCAACACAACAGACGCAACAACTAATTCAAAAGACTCGAGCACTAAAGTAACAGCGCCGCTTATACCTATAAAAGCACCCTGGAATATGCTTCCGTAGTTCCCTAGCAGTTTTTACTTTTTCCGTCAAATAATCTGCGTTGGGGCCTCTATTCAATATTGCCACCGTATAAAAACAGACTACAGCTAACAGCATTACGATCGCTTGGGAAACGGAGTTTCATTTTAGGTATTAGGTTCTTAATAAAGCACTATTGATTCACCGACTCGATGGTAATAGAAATTGATTTCAGTGGTCCTATCCCTCTACAGGCGTGTCCTTTCACCGCTTGGACTTCTTTTCAATGCAAAGTTGCGCACACTTCCAATAATTTTTGCCAACTTTGAAAACTTTATTTTTATATTGGGGGCTGGAAGTGCATTTGCACATAGCGACACATAAACGGACAAACGGGCTAACAGATACGTTCAAGTCGGTTTCAGAATTTGGCGTGCGACAAACAATATTTATCGTAGATTTCCGCAGACAACCAGACTGGTATGTTAAACCTAGCTGCAGAACTTTGCCGTGATCATGAGTATATATATTTTATGGTGTGTTTAAAACTTCCTTCAGGATGTTGCAAATGACAAGAAAAAATAAGGCCACGAAAATGAATGAATTGTCCGGTAGTGGGCACAAAAATTGATCGTTTGCTTAGAAAAAGCAATTTAGACAAACGACATTTGACAAAAATCAAAAGTAAATATTGAGGAGAGAGTTCCCTTGATAATGCTCCTTTGGTGTGCTTCTTCTTTTTAGATTTTATTCGAGTTTCCGAAAATTCGAATTAGAAAACTATCTGAAATACTTACAATTTTGTAACCTAAAGTAGATCTTCTACATAATTTTGCCAAGGGACAGTAAAGGCTTTTTTAACTTGAGGCTCGATCCGCTAAAAACGAGGCAATGAAATTAAAATATGTTCAGTAATATCTGAGAAAAAAGTTTGTAGTTCAATATATTTGTTATTTGCTTATTGGTTCTCCATTCTCGCCTTCCCTTTGTAGTTAAAATTTTTCTAAAGTCTTTAGTATTGTGTTCTGCTGACCCATTTTAATGAAATTAATTCATTAATTTTGTATGATGTTTTATATAATCAAGTCTGTAAATTGTATTTAATTTTATTTTTTATTTTTTCGAGATAGCATTTATAATTAAATCAATAAAACACATATGTGCTATTGAAAGGTAAACAATGAAAACGAAGTTATAAGTTGAATAGCAAGAGGATGTATTTAATTGTCTTTTACAAGCATTTCATATCTCCATAGAGGAAACAAAATCTGTAGGGGAAACAAAAAACATACCCTTGGTCACTTTTTTCTTTTTAAATCCATTTAATACCTATGACACAGCAGCTCAAACGGAACTGCGAGGTATCAGGATAGTTTTTATTTTTACTCGCCTATCTAGATTGAGATTTTTGCCAACGTTTGAAGAACGTTGCAAGTTTTTATTATATTTGAACACAGAACTGAAATAAAGTATACTTCTGGTGCATTTCGCTTTTTCTCCATTAAGAATACAAAATTGCAACGCATGATGCCTTTCGAGTGGCAAGAAAAGACCATACGATGTCGCCGAGTATGTCGTGAGTATATATGAGCCTGGTAAGTGAACCCTACCGCAGTTGAAATTTGAATCCACGTACATTGGTAGTAGCGGTTCTTACCTACTCGGCTATTCACACCCGCTGCTTACAGCTGTTGGGAGAAACTCCACGATTCGCTCGATAAACAGACTCTCAAAACTATTAAATGTGACTGTTAAAAGAATAGCAAGCTGAAAGATGCTAACGTCGAGAGAGAGATTAAGTCATTTTTCCCAAATTTTTGATGTTTTCCTTTCAAAATCGATTGCCTGTGGGATTAACCTCGTATTGTTGATTAAGCAAAACATAAAAGCAATTTGCAATCCGCATTACTTTTACAGTTTTGTAAAACTTAGCTTATCTGACAATGTCTGTGAAGGCATTATTCCACCTTGTCTTTGCTTTTGATCTTGGACATGGAAGAGATGGCTTAAATGCTCTAAGCAAACTACTCCGAATCTATCCACCAACAATTAATAAATGAAAAGTTAGGGAGTCCTTTATCTCGCCGCGAAAATGATTTTGAAAAGCGTAGAGCGAAACAGCAACGCTGCCAAAAATCGAGTTATCTTGTTTTGGCAAGAAAAGGGAAGATTTTTTTTTTTATGTGACCATCAGTCAAATCCAAAAATTTGCCTTCTACTTGATTGAACTAATTGCTAACGCCTGATAGTTATGATAAGTTCAAATTAACCAAGTACGAAAATGAAATAATACTCGACTATGGTCGAGTCTTCCGTACCCATCAACCCCATCTCAAAATGGGATGCACAGCTTTTTATTGCTTTAGTATATAAATAATAAGCAAAAAAAACATATATCTTTCGCTTGTGAAAAAACATAGTCCATTTTTCGTTGCGCTGTGGACTTGTCTTTTAACCGATCCAGCCCATTCCCAATACCAATCTAGGTGCAAAAACTTCCAATATTTCTACCAATTTTAAATCAATATATTCGTTATTGTGATGAAAAGGATTTTTTCTATAAATACTACGAGTCTATATGTGAGGACGGATAGAGGGACATGCTTAAATCAATTCAGAATTTTATGCTGATCGAGACTGTATACATTTTATTGCGCTTCTGAAGTGTTTCCTGAGTTTTACAGACCCACACTTTCCGGTGTTTTTTTTCGTGTTTTTTCTTTCGAATTCCAACGGAACGCTTTCTCTCCATACATTCTACAATTTCAACGGAACGCTCTGTCTCTATACATTTTACAAGTGTTTTTTCTGCGGCGGCCGGTATAGAATCGTTAGGCAAGGATTTGTGCTGCTAGAGACTCTACGTTTGAGTTTTACAAATTTGAGAGACTCGTTGCTCATAACTTAGCAAGCAGTAGAAAGACTCAACTTTCGTTTGTGACTTGGTTTGTTGGCCACAAAAATGTAAACGCTTTGCTTAATACTTAATCCCAAAACTATACTACAAGAATTTATTAAAAATTTAATTTCAAGTAATCGTCTCTTCATTTTCTCTTCTTAAGCCAAGCAATTTTTGACCTTTCGCTATCATGCCAGTTTGCGAATCTCTATCATTTCGAACAGAAGACTGCAAGTAGTTGAGCTTAATTTCAAGCTTAAAATTCGAATTTTACGATTGGAAAGACTTCGATATATGACTACAGTTCTGCCTGTTAATATAGTGAATATATGAGAGGGAGGGAGTATTAAAAGAAATACAATTAACGGTAAATACTTTTTCTAAAGTATAAGCAGATTGAGGGGATGAGAGAGAAACCTCACAACAAAGTAAACATATTATTGCACAATATTTAAATACGTGTGTAGTATATGAAGAAAACGAATTAAATGAAAATCAATACATGCTCCCTTTAAATACGATTTAAATACCTGTCGTGACAAATAATTACAACAAAATGTGCAAATCCCACCGTGTAACTATTGATTTCTAATAGAGTTTTGTTTTCTTTTCTTTTTTTCTTTTTTTTTAATTTTAATTTTTAGTCTTCATTATCTTACCATTGAACGATTTAATTTTTATTCTTACGTACGTACCTTTTGCTTGTTTTCTTCTATGCAATTAATTGAACAGCTGGAAGGAAAGAACTAATGCACACACTTTCACATGTAATAAACTTTTTAAACTTAATAACTTCCGTTTCCGTTTTCACTAAAAATGTAAAGCGTGTAGATCGCTTTGCTCGTCTGCTCGTGGTAACAGTTAATATTATTAAAATCGGCTTAAAAATTTTTAACAAGAGTCTCACAGATAATAAAGCTAAAAGATTGTGTTCTTTTTTCCTCTTTTATTTTTTTTGTTATTTTTCTATTACCCCCGGAGAAAGTGAAGTTCACTTATTTCTTATTTTATAATTAACCTCTGTTGAGTTTTTCAAATTAAAACCCGCACTTGGTTGTTAACATCAAGAACCTTACTTGACCAATGCTGGTAGGATTTTAATTTTCATTCACATTTTCAGACGGCTCGTGCACCAGAGGTGAATGTTGACTACAAAGTATGTACATAAATTGTTGCTGTAAAATAGAGAAGGAGGCCTAGTTAAGACTTCTGTTAAGATAAAGCGACAACATACAGTAGAAGCAATACTAACAGAAGAAACCACCTGCTGTTAATAGATAGCTGCCTATAGCCTATAGTCTGAAAACCAAATCGAGCGTTAACATGGAAAAGAGTTAATTGAGTAAAAAGCGTTTTTAAATGTAAAAGCTTAAAAGCTAAGAGAGTTCATATAATAGTCCGGAGAGCTTTAAGCTGAAAGTATCGAAAAAAAACAATTTTTTAAGTTCATTTTATGTAAAAGCTTTAAAGTTCAATTTATAGAAAATGTAAGCTAAGTGAACACATTATTCTTAAGTGTAACTTTTTCAACGCAAAAGCTTTACTCTCTTAGACGTTGATGTTCATATTTAAATACAAATTTATTTAATGGAAATACATTTTCTCCTTCTTCCGTAATTCAATAAATTAACGGTTTATGAGCAATTCCAACCAACTGCAGCAATAATATATATATGTATAGATATATTTAGCAGGTTGCAATGATTTAAAATATTCGGCAGAGCTCGATTGGGCTACAACGTCACGAGATCCGGTTAAGAAATTTTAATCCCCATAAATGCATTGAAAAGTAACTCAGCGAAAAAAAAGAGTTTCGCTCGGTTTAATGGAAAATATAGAAAGGCGGAAACTACTATAATTTCAAATAAGTAAACCGTTATTAATTTGCTCTAAAAGACACAATATAATCTCCATAAAAGTAAAACGAGTAAGACAGCCTCATCCACCTATTGTTTGTCTGTCTCTGTCTGTCTATCTATCTATATATCTATCTATCTATCTACCTGTCCCTCTCTCTCTCTCTCTCTCTGTCTCCCTTTTTTGCTTTGTTTCTTTCTTTCTGTCTTTTTGTCTGTCCGTGTGGCTGAATATATTTCTGTTACTCCCCGTTCCCATATCTCTTTATTTGTCCCTATATGTCCGTCCGTCTGGTTTTTCTTTCTTCTGTCTCTTTGCTGAAATCTAAGTCACGAGATGAACTCTTTATCTGGCAAAATGGTCTTGATCTGAAACTTTTTTGTCAATGCTGACGGGTTAAACTCAAAATCATCTAAATCACGCCACAAAGCAGTCAAAAAATCAAACATTAATAGAATAGACTACATTCGCCTAACCTTTCATTTGCGCAATTATTTTGTGGCGTTGCTATCTATTCGTTGAGGAGTGTTGCCCTTTACGAGTTTTTTTTAAATAAATAAATTCTTTTTTAATTTTTTTTTTTAAATTTTTAGTTTTTCTTTTAAATAATTCGATATATCTAACGCCCGCTTACGTACGTACGTATGTGATTAAATCAAAGTTAATTTTCTTTCCAAAAAATGATTGCTCGAAATGAATTTTTTTAATTTCTTGTTCAGTATAATCGAAACACATATATAATTTATAAATACCTGTATTTTTTGAAATACGTTAACAAATAATTGTAAAGGTTAAATTTACCTGTAAATAAAATAAAAAGCAATTTATTAAGTCATGTATTTGGAAAGATATAGAAACACTTTCACTAAACTAAAACAACAAATAAACAAATAAGAAAAATAGTTTATAATTAATAAGAAAAACTAGAAGAGAAAAGTAGAGATAACAATTTCAAAAGAGATTTGAAACTAATCGACGTGAGAAAGAGAGTATAGTTATGAGGAGATGATAAGACAGATAATCATCGCAGATCATAATAATTCTCTTTACAATGTACGGAAATAATCGAAATCGTTCTTTTACATATATATAGATTGACAAAGAGAAATCTCGGTTTGTTTTATTTCTATCCCTCCCTCCCTCTCTCCATTACGCTTAACTAATCGATATCAAGGTAACTGAAAGAGAAAGAGATAGAAAACGCTGCCATTTCATTGTTGCCATAGCCATAATTGGAATTTGGAAATTCATTTTGACAGAGCAATCGAGACCTTCTTACAAAAATGCAAACAATTGATAAAAAAAAATGTAAATAAAATTTTCCTTCACGTCGGATTAGTTTTATTCGATTATTCCGATACATCGTTAAAGCATAAATTTCAAATTTTCTCAGTTAGGATATTAGATAGATGAGACAAAAGAGCGAGAGAAAAAGAGAGAAAAATTGCATGTGATAGAATAAAACTATTGAAATTAGACGAGCAGAGACAGACATGTTATGACGAAAAAACTTCTCCTAAAGAAGATATCTAATGACAGTAAAATCACAACCACAAAACATATGAGAGCTAAAGAAGCTAAAGTTATGCAACAAAAAGCTGCCATAATTGTAAAGCTTTAGTGTAAGAAATAAGAAAAAATAAGCTATGCAGTCGCTTTGAGACGAATCTGAGCCTTCCACCATCTTAAGAAAGTAACATATTGGCAAAAAAGAACTTTCGCGAAATTAATTTTTTGCAAATCCAGTGCATGAAAGGCCTCAATACAGATACATGTCAAAAGTTTTGCTACACTAAAATTTCACATATGTTATGTCGTTATGTCGAAAATGTCTAGACTTTCTGAGCTTTTGACCGTGACAGACGGACAGATGGACAGACGGACAATGTCGCGCATCCAGCATCTCACGTTAAGCAAGAATTAATTACAAAATATCGGATGTATATTTCCGAAATTACTAAGCGAATAGAAATCTTGTGTACCATCATCCTTTGACGATGAGCACAATATACTCATCATATAAAAATGATTGTAGAAAGTCCGTTTGAAGCGCGTTTCCCAGCATCAGGCAAGCAGACGGACAGTGAGACAAACTTAGAATTTCACTCCTATCATGATCATGACTGATGATTTGGCTCTGTATTCGATGAGGCGTATAAAAATATCGTAAGATAACGCTATAGTATATAGAAACAAATGATTTTGTTTTTTAAGCCATTTTGTAATATTTTTTTTTTTTTTTTTTTTTGTTTGTTAACATTAATTCTTTTCCTAATTGAAAGGTAATTTTGGAAAAGTTCCGAAAGTTTTTCATTTTTATAAAAACATGCTAAAGATTTTCTACGTAATTAAAGAAAGATAATAAACAGCTCGTGCATATAAAGTGTGAGGAAGAGAACATCACAACCAATTTTGCTTTTCATGCTTTTTCTTTGATTTTACTAAAGCATTCCAAACACTTAAAAAAATTATTATTTAGAAAATAATATCTTTTTTTTTTTTTTCCTTAAAACAACAACAACGAAATCACACTCACACACCAGTTTCAACAGCATTTTCGTCAATTTCAGTTTGGTTTTCGGGGTTCGTTTGCTAAAACGAATTAACATCGAATTTAAAATCGAGATCCAAATTTCTTAGTGGATTCCGATGCGATTTTTTGCTGCCATATTGTTGATGATGATAATGATGATTGTGTTGATAAGAGTTATGATGCTGATGATGATAGTTATGTTGATATTGGTACTGGTGGTGGGTGGTTGTGCTTGCTCTCTGGCTGTGGTTATGATTGTGATGCGTTATATGAATTTCCTCTTCCATTTCATCATCATCATCTAAGCGCATATATATACACATATACACAAATTCGTAGATTCGTTACGTTTGATATAAACCACGCCGCGTGCATATTTTTAGCGAGAGTGCAGCATACACACAAAATAATAATAATAATAATAATATACGAGAAAATAAAACACAATAGATTCATATTTTATTTTTCTAAAGGAACAGAAAGCTCTTTTTTTTTTTTTAGACTTATAATAACATAAAAAAACAAAGTAAAAAATTGCATTCACATCTTGGCGAACCTTTGGATACCCACCACAGGGGGTAAACAAATGAAATGAGGCATTTCTTTGTTAAGATTTAAAACGCAATAATGGATTGATTGAGATCGTATTTCTTTACAATATGTTTCTGTGCCTATTATTCGCAGTAACTAACTGCTCAAAACGCTAATTACTGTTTTTTTTTTTTTTTGCTTCATCATCATACCCTATTGTTCATGAAAGTAGGTTTCCTTTGGATATACCTGTAGCCGGACACAGCTGCTTTCTTTGAAGTCGATACAAGGATTTAAACCAAAGAACTTATTTGGAAAATTTCGATTTTTCCCATCATTAACTGGACCTTTGAAGGGATCAATACGCTAACAGACGAATGGACAAAAATTTTCTTGTTTGACATTTTAATCCGTATAAACATGTTCAATGACAAACTTAGTATATCTTTAATGTCCGGTGGGCGATATGAACTAGATAGGAAAAGAAATCCAAGTTTTTTTTTTTCATACATATTTGCAAAGCGTAAATAATGAAACCGCGAAAAAGCATAGGGAAAAATATTTTTCCACTCATGCAACACTTTAGCATGAGAAAATCATCAAATAGAATATCGGGAAAGGGTAGGGAAGGAAAGGGCAGGCTTTCTAAAAACACTCATCCAAAGCCATACCCGCAACATTTCACTAAAAAAAAGTAGAAAAATAGAAAAAAAAAAAGCCAGGAAAAATTACTTGCAAAGGTTGGTTGGATTTTAGGACGATTTTTTTTTTTCTTTGTTTTCATAACGAAATTCGCATAAAGCATATGTTAAAGTTCAAAATAATTAAATAAATGTGTGGGAAACATCACTCCATGTGTAAAAATTTCTAATTAAGTTTTCAAAAATTATGAAAATATTTACAAAGGAGCAAAAACAATTTAATTTACACTGCAGATGGTTCGGTGGAAATTTTACGATAAGAAAAAAGTCACAAATGTCCTACTAGTTAGTTAGTTATTGGGTAAAAGGAAACTATGTTGGACAGCATGCGCGATGAAAAGGAAAGCAAAGTCTTTTGCGAGCATTAAACGAAACTTATGCCGTCACACTTTTTAAATCCATTATAGATCAATAAATCACATCTCTCCACTACCCGCTGACCCTCGACCCTATTACATGGGGCATGTCTTGAGTGATTGGTTATATAAAAAATAAGAAAGAAAATCATATTCGGTCATGACCGAATCTTTTACGCGTACTAAAGTTTATAGTACTAAAGTGATCCTGGAAATGGCGAAAACAACTATAATTTCAGACTCTGTAATATAGAGGTGGAGGCGGCTGACATTTTCCTTTTCCGAATAAAAATGGAAATTCATATGGTATATGTGTTGTACGTTATGAGTAACACGCAAAAAACACGGAAAGAAAAGACGTTCATAGTTTTTGTTACGTAGACGTGCGAGCGTTGTAGGCGCGTTCTTTAAAAAATTTGAATCATTTTCAAATTCGTTTGCAAATTTCTAGGCGGTATCTTCATTTTTACGAACGGAAGAATGTTTATCACAGACACTATACAGTTGTGCTGGCGGACAGGTGGACATGCTTGGGTGCACTCCGAATTTTGAACTGGCCAAGACTTTGCATTTTGCTTCTTTACGTTACAAAGGCTTTGAAAAAAAAAATTAAATTTTGACACATTTTAATATTGGATCAATTTTCCCCATGATCAATTTTTTTAATTTTTTTGCAGGTACTTAAGCAGCACCCATAAGATATGCTTTCAAATTTGTGTAGATTTATCTGCTGTAGTTTATGAGTGATGAGCAAAATTTGTATTCCTTTTGAAGAACAGAGGTACTGTAGGCGTGCCCTTCGACCGATTTGGCCTGTTTTCAACCTACTTGCAACAACTTCCAATCTTTCTGCCAAATTTTAAGCCGATAACTTCACTTTTGCGGGCAAGGAAACGACACACCCATAATAGACGGGCAGACGAACATGGTTAAAATGATTCAGAATTTGATGCCTGATGGGATCTCTGAAGCTTCCTTCTGCCCCTTTTAACGAAATGAATATGCCCCTCCTCCTTCGTCTATCATGAGTATAAAAATTTCCATCTATAGATGCAATGCCAAAGGTAGTCTCATCAATGTCCAAGGTCTCATCTCATCTTATCTTCATTGGTGAAAAGATCATGCCCGTTTTCAAATACAATCTGTTGACATAATGCGTGGAAACGCGAATGCAAGCTTTCCGCGACTTTTCGCTTTTGGGAGATCTTCTAAAACAAATGCTAAACGGATGGTCAGATGGAGAGCCTTAGGGACACAACTAAATTGACTTCAAATCTCTAAGCTTTGTTACGCTGAACATTACCGAAGGAATAAAAAAATGTTCACTGTACCGCGCTTTTGCAGCAGCAATGAATTCGTTGAATTTTTATATACAGTTAGTTGAATGGCATTAAAAAATTCTCGTTAGCGCATTTATATTGCCAATGTCAGCTGTCTTCCTTCATCTTCACTTAACATTAATCTGAAGGATTGAAGCAAAAAATAAAATCGATAGCTATCTGTATACATGTATATATAAATATGTATTTATTATCCTTGTTCACATTTCCGTTCGGGAGATAACACAACACATTCATAGACGATGATGTAATTAATCAGACCTGATAATCCGTATTATATAAATGTTTACCATGCATGTTAAGCCCAAATATGTCAACTTTTATAAAAACTTGGCTTTTTAATGAAATGAAAATAAAAAGTTACTTAAACGTGAAAATTAAATGGAATTTATTTATAACCTATTGAAGCTTTAACAATGAATTGTTGAAGGTTCAGTTGTCGAGAAAGTCATGACGTATTCTGCCAAATTCTGCTAAATTATCGCAGTAGATCGTAATCATTCGCATTTATGTTAGCTGATGATTGTAACTTCAGTTAATAAAAAAAAACAAAAAGATAATAGAAATGAAAATCAGATCAGAGGAGAGGCAGTCTCTGTGATTGTCGCGGTCTTTTGCTTATAACTCTAGTGAAAGGGGATAACATTTACCGATCTAGACATATACTGATTAAACTGCGGCCACTCCCACTCGACATCTCTTACTCGTTCACTACTTCTTTCAGAACTTCGCCGAGTTACACGAAAAGGGAGCATCCGCTGAGCGATTAATTATATTAAACCAGAAAAAAATAATCCTTCACTATAGAGACATTCATGATCATTTCATTTATTTCATTTACAGAAGATTCTAACCATCGCTTTCGCGATGGTATCGTTCACTTTGAATGAATAAAACAACAAAAAAGAAGAAGCAAGCATTACGATATTTTTAAATTACAAACGAACGTGAAGCACATACGATTTCTTTTCACATACATACATGTAGTCGTCGATTGTAGGAGACCGACATGTGGGACGTGTGTCCCAGTTGGATCTCCTATTTCTTATTACCTTTTCTTTTTTTTTGTTTTTTTTTGGTTCATCAGCGAGTCATCTGCTGTTGATTTGCTGAGGAAAATGAGTTCTTTTTAAATATATTTTAGTATTTTGAATTGTCTGCATATATATATTTGTACATACAGTAAATAAATTATTAAAAACTCTTCTAAGAGAAGGAAAAAGAAAAAATCATCTTCAAAAGACTTCGAGAGTCTTCGAATGAAAGTAAAATCGACTTAAGTAAATGAAAATTTTCGTCAAAACGATCTCGTTGGACGGTAATTAGCTTACGTCGATCGATAGCCAGAAAGCAAGTCTAGGCAATGCAAAGTTGCTTAAGGGCTACAAGAAAGCCGTTCGGCAAGAATTCCCAAATCAATAAATATTTGCGAACGTACTCTTTTTTCCAAAGATATGGAGAAAGCTGTATCTCCGCCATCGCAAAAATAAAATCAGCACATTACGTGCGTCAAATACATACTCACATATAAGTATATATACGTTTAGCATTCATAGGTACGCATGCGTGAACAGATTTCGAACTCTATTCTTCTTCTTCTTGTACTGTCTTTTCCAAAGATATGGAGAAAGCTGTATTTCCGCCATCGAAAAAATTAAACCAGCACATTACGTGCTTCAAACACATACTCACATATAGGTATATATACGTTTAGCATTCGTAGGTACGCACGCGTGAACACATTTCGAACTCTATTCTTCTTGTTCTCGTACTGTTTTTTCCAAAGATATGGAGAAAGGTGTATCTCCGCCATCGAAAAAATTAAATCAGCACATTATGTGCTTCAAATGCATACACACATATATGTATATATAAGTTTAGCATTCATAGGTACGCATGCGTGAACAGATTTCGAACGACCCAATACTGCGAAGTTCAAGGCTGGATTAATGCAATGTCTTTTTTATTGCATGTTCAGCTAAGCAATAGGGAATTATATTAAAATACTATCCTTTCAGAATGTGAGCGCACAAAAGGATTACATTAACATTAAGGAAGGAAAAGATTTGCATTCACCGGCGAATGTTAGCAACGTCTTGTTTTTATATCAACCACATTTGTGGGAGCTAAAAACATGCCTTTTTCACACATTTCTATCATGTGGATTGGGATCACGTTTAAAAATTGCTTTCGTTCACCATCAACATGCCCACAGTAGACTGAACACTGCAAATTAAAATTCACATCACATATTAGTCTAAAAGCCGTACTAAGGACTTACAAACAACGTCACGCTAGACCAAAAACCATAATCTATTCTCCAAAAAAAATTGGCAGCACCTAGAAAGAAACTTCAGGGATCCAAAAAAATCCTGTCTGGGTGGCTGTATAATATCTGTGGTGAACATACTCCTGACCGCAAAAGTGAAGATATGGGGTTCAAATTTGGCAAACGCATTGGAAATTCTTGCACGCAGATTAATATCATAAAAATGATCCAAATCGGCGGAGGGACACACCTAGCAAAGATCGACAACACATCTGATTTCTGGGCTTTTTTGTTCACTACTTATGAACTCTAACGAACAAAAATCTTTTTCTCGGGTGTATCTAACATCCAGCAGGACCTGCGATAAACTCATCGTTTATTATATCGACGTCGATTCGGAACTAGTCGCCGAATTGATATAAGCTTATATGTCCGTCCGTCTGTCCATCTTGTTTTTTTGTGCTCACCCTACAGTTGGCAATTTTTGAAATATTTTGATGAAATTTCGTACACTGACGTATTTTGGCCCAAGGACAAGCTCTAGTTAAAAAGGGTTCAGTTCAGACCAGTGTCGCGACCGTTCCCCGTACAAAGCCTTACTTTGAAACGACGTTATATTGATAACTGTATGGCAGTGTGTGGTATTTAATGGTAGGCCCTTGCCCACTATAGTTTTTTTACTTGTTTTATTTTAGCTTTCCTCATGGAATTAACAAATTCAGTCGCAGCATGTGAATATAATTGTATTACTTGTTGAAATGAAGAAAAATTCACGTCATTCTTTTTCGATATATCTAATTGTATGGACATCCCGAACTTATCCTAGTGTAATATTTTCAATTACCAAAACTATTCTTAATAAGGATCGTAATTATAATTTAGTTAATAATGCGTAGAGCGGGTTTTTTTCTCAATAGCGACCATAATTTATTCTCTTAATAAAATACGACTACGAATTAAAAACGTAAAAGTTTTTTAGTTCCCTCCATTCAGACGTCTGTGTATTTACTTTGAAACCACGTATTTATACTCAAGAGACACAACAATAAATGAAAAACTTTCCGACCACACCTTTTTAAATTCCTGCATATATAAAAACTTCCGTTAAGTAAATTTTCATTTAATACAGCTTCCAAAAATTCCTTTTGTATAATCTTTAGAAATTCTTCTTCTAGTTTTTTTTTTTTTTTTTATAGCTGAGAATATCAACATCCTTTTAGATGGTAAAAATACGCTTGAATTGCTTGAAATGCAGACGTACATACATAGAAATACACAAAGAATAAAAAAAAAAATGAAAAACTTCTTACAAACATGGGTCTGGTATATTACTCGAAACACACATAACATAGAAGTACACAATGAAAGTTTCGTTTTTTTCGCAGCAGTTTGTTATATACCACACAGAACAAGAAAAACAGTAAAGTTTTCCAACTTAAGGCGAACAAAGAGGAGTTTTGTTTCTTGCTTTCTTAGAATTTTGTAAAGTTATACAAATGCGACGTAAATTGAATTTTATTTAATAAACTTAATTGCCTAAAAATAATTATGTTGTAACTGAAAAGCTTTAATTTCTGAGATAACAAACAAAAACAAGGATAGCATGAACAAGAACAGCAGGAGGAAGAAGGAAAACGGCATAAGAGCAACATCAACAACAAAAAGCAGAAAAAGCGCCAGCATCACCACCAACAGCAGCAGCAGCAGCAGCAGCAGCTGCAGCAGCAAGAGATACAAGTGGCGCCATTTTAACAGACACATTGTCTGCACACATACCTAGGCATAGTTTGTTATAAATATATGTACATGAGTGAGTATAAAAAAAAGAAAAAAAAAACTGCTGTTATACCCTGAAAAAATTGGAAAATAACTTTATTGGCTGTTGAAAAAAATTTTACAAAAAGTAAATTATTTTGTAATTTTTACAGGAAAACTTAATAACTTTAAAATTGAGTTAATTTCTTAAACGAAGAAAATTTTTGGAAAATTTGCGAAAATATCTATTTTGTCGTTCATATATATATATATATATATATATATATTACATTTCTGTCAATTTCTTTGCAAATACTCACACGTATGTTTGTACAATTGCTTGCACATGTGCTCATACAGTACATACGGTTACACGCCGAAATTGCTTCCAGCACATTTCGTCTGTGTTCTCTGATAAAGCAACAACAACAACAACAACAACAACAACAACAATAAAGACAAAAACAAGAAGAAGAACAAGAACAAGAGTACAAAAGAGTCAAATCATTTGTGTAAACACATCACGTACAAAGTGATGCCATCATCCTATGTTGTCTGTCTTTTATTATTTTTTTTTTTTGTTTTTTTTTTTTTTCGTTTTTATAGTCTCTGTTCTTTTTCAGACTTTACACTCAACTTCCATTGCTTGTGTCTTCTTTATTATTGTTTTAAATGAAAATTTCATTCATTAAACCGATTTAAATGTATGCATACACTCACTCATTAATACAGTTAAACCATTCTAAAGGATCTTCTGTTCCTCATTAATGAGCGAATTGATGTTAAGAGTTCTTACGAAATTGTAAAGCGTATCAGTTTTGTTTTCTCTCTGTATAAAAGAAAATTTCTTCAAACAAAATGTTAACGATTACGAAATTACGGGACGTATGAGTGATGGATAAACACATTGAATAAGAAATCAGAACGAATTTACACTTTAGCCAAACTATTTATGTGCACTTAATTTAGAATATTTTTTTATTTTTGTTTGTTTTTTCGAAGACAAGCCGGCGTTCGTGTGATTTGTTTTTGCAATTCGTTCCAAAATAAAGTGATGTTTAGATTTAAACTGAAAACACATTCGGAAATGATTTCAAGCTTAATTTAAGTTAAAATGATGCGTTTCAATGTGGGTGATATGTGGTTTGTGTGCGTTGTGTGTGTGCCAGTGGTTATGCTTTTGCGTGTGTGTGTGTGTACGTGTATGTATATGTCTGTGCTTTTGTATGTATATATTTGTGTTCCTTTTTTTGTGCTATGCAATATGGAGACAAAAATTTTTATAAGATATTACTGGCGCGTGTGTGTTTGTGTTTGTGTGCGTGTATGTGTGTGTATATGCGTATGTCCGGGTTTCTGTATTTTTGTGTCTATTTGTGTTCGACACAGATATATTATGTTATGGCGGAAATATGCTCTAATTGGAAAGGCAGACTAAAAGGACATTCAAAAGTTTAATGATAGTCATTGAAAGCAATGAATTTCCGTATGGGGTACGTTTGACCACAGACATTACCCTTACAGTCATGGTTCCTTAAATGAACATATACATTGACTTATTTTAAATGATAGTCGACATTTTTCAGATTATGGGTAACGGTTTTAAACAACTTCCACTGGACATTCAAATCCTATACATGAAGCAATTAGAACCATTCAGGCAAATAAACCAAAAGATATGCATTTAGATAAACCAATGGACTAAACTAAACTGAAGGACTTAACAGCTTTTATACGACGATCGCATATCGTTGTGCCTTTTAGGATACTCGGAATCTTCTAGGAAATCAATATATATACATATCACACCTTTGTCTATTTTGCAATTAAAGTTATCTTGGAGATGAATGTTGACAAATGTTGCGCTCTGGTGCAATGTTTGTACAAATTCGATAATTCGACCTTTATTGTGGATCTTTATTCATTATTGGCATTGGCTTGTGATATAAGGATATATCGAGTTTGTGCAACTGGGCGCAACACCCAAAAGAACTTAAGATAGACCCGCCTTTTATTTAGCCTGTATGTCCATCTGTCCATCTGACATTTATTTATACAGTTTTGTGTTTAATCGACAAGTCGCAATTCTTTGGATATTTTGATGAAATTTGGTAAACTGACTTGCATTGGCCCAAGGACGGACGGCACTGGAAATGGTTCAGGTCGGTCCACTTTTTCGATCACTCCGCATATAACGACCTATTTTAAAAAATTATTCTATAGAAAAGATTACAATTTTCGAAATTTCTCCACAAAACTCGGTCTGTAATAGTGTTGGGACATTTTAAATAGACATAAGGACTTTGGCTCGGCTGGGGGCAATCTTGTGGACACTAGCTCATATAATTATTCTCACGATTGAAAACTGAATTTTTATATAGTATTGTAAAAAGGATATAAGGGAAGTCATAAGGATTGCTCCAATATGCGAGCTTTCATGAGAAGAATGCCTTTGCATAAAAATAATGTGTAACCTTTGGTGTACAAAATATGTGAATAAATGTATTAGACGAAGCGGTGTAGGGTATATAATAGTCGAGCTTTCCCGATTACAATGTTCTTACTTGTTTTCCTTATAAAATACTAATCAAGGCTTACTCTTTAGAAGAACCTTTATAAGGAAGGGTGTGTCGTCCAGGTTTAGCACCCAACAGATTTGCCTGTAAAATAACTATTGAGGAATGACTATCATTGGGAAATACTAAAAAACCTTCATCTTTTTAAAGAACGACAAAATGGAAGGAGTTGAGAAAAAGATCCCATTCAATCCAAACAATTTTTCATCAACTTTTCACAAATTTTCTTTCATATATAACGACTTGTTGGAATCATAGCGTTATAGAGGGGGGATGGGATGGGATGGGGGACAAAGTTCTTCCTCCAAGCAAAACATGTTGGCGCAATAAATTTCATTTAGAAATAGATATCACCATTGACTATCCACAGATTAAACAGGAAGATAATCGATTCAGAAAATTACTTTAGATTGATTGGTGTAATGAAAGGGTAATGCATCTCAAATCGATCTCCCTGTTGCATACATCCCCACAAACTTAATATAAGTGTAATTAATAATTACTTTCATATCCTCTTTTGGTGTCTATAAAAGCATTTCGATGCGGAAGAGTTTCGTAATCAGGATGACAGTCACTTTTCCGAAACGTAATCTCCTCTATGTCGCTTAAATTGGTGGATTACTTTTTGCTTTTGCTTTAAAGAGATTTTTTCGTTTTTCATTTTTTTTTTTTATTTATTTTTTGCTATCGCATGTGCTCGTTGACATAAGGGTGCAGCAAGTAAAAATTGAAACAAAAATAAATAAAAATAAATAAAAGCTTTCCAAAATATTAAAACCAATTTATCATATGCCACCAGCTTTACGATATACATGCAGAATGAGTGTGTATGTTATCCATTAAGTCCTTTTTATACTTTCCCTTTGGATGAGGTTATTAAAGGCAAACACTTTCGTTACGACACTCCTACACATATCCATATGTCCATACATCCATACCTAAGTTTTAACTAATTCACAACAGAATTGTAGACTAAAGAGAATTTACGAAGGATTTTTCAAATTTGTTTTAAATTTATTACGAAAAGAATTCTTGTGAAATCTAATAAATTGTCACTAAGGATTTTCTTAGCATTAAATAGGTTGAACATTGTTGAACTTTCTAAAGATCAAAATTCACACATTCAGTTTATTCGCATGTACACAGACGTGCGCCGTTTAACGGAGCACTTGCAACGTACGGTTTCGATATAATACGGTACGAATTAAGTGCGTTAAGCGGATGGCGTACGTATTTGACCTATGTTGACAACCATTTATTTCTCTCTTGTTAGATTGAAATAATTTTTAAATTATCATACTCTCGTTTTGCAAATAAACTAAACCCTAAATGGTTTCCCTTCACTCTTTCACTTTCAGGGTAACTTGTTTAAAAACATTTGCTCAATAGATCACAACCGTCTGAATTAGTAAAGCTCTGAAATTGGCGCTAAAACTAAAGACCTAAAATAAAATCTTGAACGATACTGTAGGAGGCAATAAATTTTTCAGAAACAATAGCGTTTTTGTATTAATTCAATAGATCCTTTAGACCTTTTAGAATACGTGGAAAACCCCATTAAGTGACATTTTTTCTTCGAATACCACCACTTTTCCCGAACCGCTACAAAAAGATTACCTTTGTTAAATGAACACTGAGAGTACTGGAAAGTTGCAGACTAATCTCTTGTCACCTGACGTCTAAGTTCACTTATACACCATCAAACATTTTTAGTATGTATTTCTATAGCATTTCCGAGCAGAAATATGTTAGCGTAGCTTCATCCAAAAGGATTGTTGGGTAGACCCACCTTCTATTACCGATCGGTTTAGAATCATTTTCTGTTTTGTCTGTCCGTCCATCTGTGTGTCTGTCTTTTCTTCAGCATAAAGGACACAATTTTGAGAAGCTCGGATGAAGTGCCCACATAACGCCCCATCTCGAAAAGTCGACATATCGATAACTGTAGCATGGTGCAGGGGATTTACTACTGAACCGTGCCCCACTAGGGTTGGTTTACTAATAATAATAATAATAATAATAATAATAATAATAATAAAAGAGTGTTTTTTTGCTCAAAACAAAACCCTTTTTATCTTTCAAACATTCGTCAGTCACGCTGAGTCGCATGAAAAATTTCAATGTAGACTAATTGCACCGCATCCGCTGAAAAGAATAGCTCTGCTGTAGCCATTTTTTTTTTTGTTTTCACTTCAATATTCGCGTAATAACCTTCTCTTTTATCCAAAAAATTTTTTTCAGGCTTTAACCGCTTATCCCTTAATCGCGGTATCCCTTAGGGTAATCATAATTAAGAATCAACGCGTATTGCTCGACCAAGTAATTTCTGCAACAGCGTGTTCAAAAATATGCTTCATCTCATAAAATTTTTAATTACTATAATCTTTACAACTAGTTCTTTCGCTCAATAAAACAAAAAGAAACAGAAAAGCAAGAAAATTATATTCGGCCCCAACCGCATCTTTTGTACCTATCACAGTTTGATGCTAATCATTAGTAGGTAAACTTTATATGGTCTCTCTTTTGGATCGATCCCGCAGTTGTTTTGATTTAAAAACGAAATTTCAATATTCTCCGATTGAATGGGCGTGACCAAATTTTTTCATTTTTACCGTGAGCACCCATAGGCTATAAATGCAAATTTTTATCGTTGTATCTTTTGCGGTTTAGAAGTAATGAGCAAAAATAGCAAATTTTTCTTATTTTTGAAAACAGAGGTAGTCTCAACTTATATTCTGTGGTCGTGTCCTTTGACCGAACTCCAATACCAAGTTGCATATAAGAACTCCCAATACATGTACGAAATTTGAAGCTGATTACCACATTCTTGCGAGGAGAATGTTCACCGCAGACGTTACACAGACAAATGGACGGACGGGCGGATGGCTTAGAAATCGATGGTGGTTAAGAACACAGACGTTTTATGGGGTCTCTGAAGCTTGCTTCTGGGTGATACAAAGGTTTTGGCAAAATGAATATACCCCTCACCCTTCAGTTATCGGAAAACCGGTAAGAAAGTTGTATTAACTCGTTGTAGACTCGCTCACCTTCGGCTCGCTTGAAGCTATTTTATTCTGTATAAAACAATATTTTATTAATGGCGTGTCAGTAAGCCGATGGCCATCATTTTTACCCAAACTGCGTCTAGTGTCAGATCGATATAATTTTTAGCGAATGTAATTATGGGTCCATTTTTCATCGAAAATTTTTCATGGATGCCAAATTTCATATGATTACTCCCTGTACGGTATATTGTACGTTATATATTTATGATTACGGCAGACATTTACTGGTTGTATCGGACTACTACTGAATGCAGAAAAACGGGTTATAGTGTAGCTATAAAAAAGCCGCACAAAAACAGGTTTGACTGTATGCACAGAAATTTGAGTAGTTACGCCGTACAGAGAGTACAGAGAGCAAGTTTCAGATCAATATTTAGGATTCACGCACAGTAAGTTGCAATTTTTTCGTAAACGACGTAAGTGTGGGCCGCAGTGCTCCGTTTTTAAACTTGATCTATGGTCGACCCCATATCCCAAATTTTGAGATCGTGAATATTGCAATGATAAACGATGGACCCTTAGGCGAACGAACGGATAAACAATCATGATCAGATCAACTCAAATCCTTACGTTGACCAAGTATAAAAGGATAATATTAATTATGTGACTTCCCTCACATACACACACAGGAGGACTTTATCGTCGTTTGCAGATATAAAAATTTTAAAAGTAACCAGGGAAAGCCTTCCTATTTAATATTTTTGGAATTTATTTCAATATTCGTTATCTTCGAAAGAATTAATTCACCTTTAAATCTGCTAAGCAATACTCGTACTCGCTCTGTTTGGTATTTATGCAAATATGTTATCAAGGATTTATATATACATGTCTCACGCCTCACATTATGCGGTAATAAAATTTATCTTACAAATCTTTTTTTATAAATAATGTCACTCACTACATGTTAAAGAGCAATTACATGAGCAATAATTATGGGAGAAACTGTCATTATACTCATACCACGTAAAGGCGGATAAATTAAAATCGCTATTTCTGGTACACGAAGTTACTCCCTTATGTATCGCAACTAACTAAGCCACCCTAATTGACTTGACAGGAATAGGGAAAACAAACAGAAACGGAAAGAAGAAATAATCAACAAAATGTCTATGAGTTAATCCTGAAAGAATATTAATGCTTTAATTAAATGGGATCAAAGAGATTACACTCAAGTGAATCTTTCTTTGCTTACTTACTTTGCATAAAATACGTTCAAGTATATTAAAGTTTTCATACGATTCGTGACACTCAGATGGAAGCATGAAAAGGACTGTGAACGCTGCATAAGAGTGAAATTCTTATCCAACGTACACACTAGGAAGACCAAAGAAGTGATGTTTCCCAATGCTATTCCACCTGTAGCCGCAAAGAATACAATTCTTATGGGTAGACGCATAGAGTTTCAAGGTCTTACTAGGGAGCACTCGAATGCACACAACAAAAGGTTCAAAGCTCATGGGCGACTAGAACGCCTTTAGCACCCTTCACATTCCACTTCGATGAGCGCCGGCCTAACGTGCGCTGTGCTGCACTATAGAGATAAAAGAAATCTGGCCAACAATCAAATCCTCCAATAAGACTATCAGGAGCTCTCAGCGTTTCCGTTTACGTGTCCTGAAATTGCCTCCATATAGCAGGGCACACTTCCTGTAGTTGTTCCTCCCTTAGCAGTGTTGCTTGCTTTTGGTACAATTTAGCTGAGACAGATTTTCTCATCGTTTTAAATATTCCGACATTTAAACTGTGTCGTAGTGTACAAACATTACCCCCTTTTTTTCTCCTGTCTAACTGAGCAATTGGTCCGAAATAAAACAAAAATATATGTACATTTAACGCTCCCTCTAGCTGTACATAAATGTCTAACGCTCTTATTGCTACCAAATTTGAATATACGAAGCAATGTTATTATCAGGTCAGTCGCAATTGCTCCAAAAAGTTTTAATATATTTTCACAAACTAAACTTTTTTCCAACGGCAAAAAAGCATGCAAAGCTAAATATAACCTCAATCTCGTAGTAACTGACAGTGGATTACTTTTCCCTTCAAAGTTCATCGACTTTCGATATGATTTAGGAAAATGTGCGAATCATTTTGTTTTTTGCTTTTTATTTTTATTTTCTCTTTTTTTTTTATTTTTCTGTAACACAAATAGGAATAAAATTTTTAATTTATTTGGATGCGAACACTTTAAATGACCATAAATGTTGATAAAACCATGTCAACAATGATAAAATTGAATTATTTTATCATTTCGTTTGCAACGAGCCTGTAAATACGCATTAAAGATCTTACAAAATGTTCATATTTTTAATTAGCACAAGAATGTAGCGGGAACAAGTTGGAAGGAAGAGCTCAAACCCCATGCAGTTCTTAAAACAATTTTGAGAACACACGAGCAAGGACAGACTAAGTAAGCAACGTGCAGCGGCTCTGGGCAACGGGACTTTGCCTGACATATATCTTATGAATTTAACTCCATTTAATTCAAGTTTCGAAAAAAGACCATCTCTATCTGGCTTGTCTTCTAATAGTGGAAATCCACAAAAGTTGGGATTCGGAACAAGTACAGGATTTCAATATATACACGAGTGAACGCATACACGCAGATATTTTGCAGTTGCTTATGACTTAAAATACAAGAACACAAGACAACAAAACGCACAGACGGACAGACAATCTTAAACCAGTATAATAAAACGCAAGCCTTTCTCTAGTCCTCCTAAGCGTTGCGTACAACCGCACAAATTTAATATAACCTTGTATCGCAAGTGCTGTAGGGTATAAAAATGACCTTAATTCGTCTCTTGACAAGCCTATAAACAACAAAAGCAACGACAACAAGCTATGATTATTTGACGTGAGGTGTGCCTAGGAGTCGTCTAAAGCCAAATCCGACATTCTTGTTATCTTGTTTTTTTGCGTATGTGTGAATAATGTGCATATAAGTATGCGTTTGAAATCTTTTCCACAATTTTTCCACTTAAACTATTATCCCTCTGCTGCTTTACTTAATTTATTTTATTGTTATTTTCCACTTTCTTGTACAATATAAGGGAAACTTTGTGTTTATATTCCTAAGTTCAAAACAACGCATTGTCAGAGCAGTTGGACTGTATCCAAAATAATTGTTCTGTAAAAAGTTTTGTTCTCCTTTTTTTTTTGAAAGAGAAACTTAGGTTATTACTATGTAAAGGATTTTCATTTAAAGGAAATAGTTTGAGAAATTTTATCAAATGAAAAAAGAATTTTATAAATAAAAAACGAAAAGAAAAATAAAATTAATAAAAAAATATGTATGTGTATATGAACAGTTGAAGTAAGCATACTCGTTGGCGACCGATTTAAAATTCCTCGCAACCTAATTTCTCTCGTTAAGTAACACGTAATGGTAAACAAGTCCAAGTTACTTTATTGTTCACTCACTTGGCTGCTTGAGGCAGTTAAACGATCACGTCAATCATTTGCTGCTTTTGACAAACATTTCCTACATTTGAAAAATCTCTTCAAACGTAACCGTTACTGAAACTCTTATGCAGGAAGGAAACAAAGCAGATAATTATTGTATGACAACGAAAAGGATTATTTTCAGCTTAAAGCGAACCTTCAATGCACGTAACCCAAATATTCCAAAATCAGTTGTTATTGCAGGCATGATAGTAGGGCATATTTAATACCACGTAACTTTGGTAAAAATTGTTATCGAGCTGCTGCAATTGTAAGTTAGTAAGCAAAACACGTTGTCGAACATATGGAGATTAATTCCACACCTTATATGTACTAAATGTAGCAAAAGATCGCTCTTGGTTTTCATCCATTTTTTTATTTATTTAAAAAATTTCAATAACCGTCAACAACGGAAAACTCGAAGTACGGACAATTATTTGAAAGGACTTGCTAGATAACTAGTAGAGGGAGGAATGGATAGCAATTTCAGCTTTCATTCCCAATTTAACAGCAAACAAACACGCCAACGAAGGAGAGGCCAGGCGAGTGACGGACGTGTAAACACAAGCAAATTTAAAGTCCGATGAGTTAATGACCCTATAGTTGGAACAGTAGTTGAACGAAGGCACAATCGCTTCGCCTTCTTTGCAATACATTGATGCTTTCCTACGTTGAAAGCCATTTTGCTCCGTCCTTCAAGTCTTTCAACTCGTCTAAAAGATCGACTATATTCATGCCACGGACTCTAGGCCTTAAACGATTTGCAACAACAAAGTCATCGTAAGCACCCGGAATTGATAAACAGATGTGCGAACAGAATCGCGATGATCAAATCGCGGATAAATGATTAGCCAGGTGCAGGAGATATATGCATATACTTAAAATAAGTAGTTCTCAGTTACTTACTCTTATCGGAATGGTGAAGCATGTACATAATCTACATATAGAGCTATATGTACAAAGCATATGCGGTATAATTCATATATGAAGAGGTGTAAACACCGCGCGAAATTTCGCTTGTAAGTTATTAGGAAAATAAATATCGGCAAATTTTGCAATGGAAAAGTCTTCGAACGGATGAAGCTTGATGTATGTGTAGGTCAGTTAGCATTAACCCTCCCTTTACTGCCTTGATAAACACAATAATAGAACGACGTCTAGGCGAGAAATTCAAACTGATAGACGGAGGGAATAGATAAATAAATCCATATGACAAGGAATGAGCTTTTAGATAAAAACAAAGCAGTCTCGGAATAATCGGTCAGATGAATAGATTAACAGCGATTTACCGTTCGGAGAGATTACTAGGCGAAATGGGTAAACTACTAAATGCATGAGTCGTACTAAAGAGTTATGCGAAGGTTACCAGCATTACCCCATGTATAAACTGCTAGACACCTAAGCAAGCTACTGTACCTTAGAGGATCCACATTCTCGCACTGTCTAAGCGTAAGTGTATACGTTAGACAGCTTTAGTCACTTTAAAGCCAATTTTTGCATTTTGTTACCAATGGAATGCCAAGTTTAGCATACGTGCATTATTTGCTGATAGATGTAACAATGAGCGATGAAAGTTATTACGGTTAAGGTGTAAATGACCCCGTTTCGCTCGAAATATTTATGTATAAATAACTAGAAACACACCTATTAATTTTCTCCCCAAAGAGGGTTTTTTTTTTTTATAATAATTGCAAACCACTCTTAGTAGATATCTAAAAAAAGATCTATTTATTAAAATAAGTGAAAGAAAATGCCTTAATGTGGTTGGATGTTAAAATATTTTTGTTTTTTGTTTTTTGTTTTTTTTTTATAAAGAAAAGAAAAATGATGACTCATGCTTTCCTCGAATTCTCTCTCATCGTTTCTCGTAATCATTTTCATGACACCTTACCTTCATCTTCACCCATCTCGATGCCATTCAATTCAGATATTTCCGTTTTGTCGCTGACAAATTTGTTATCATCATTCTCGTTTATATTATAGTTAACGGAAATACCATTTATAGCCTGGGGTAATGAACCGTTCTCTTTGGCAGGCAATGAAGTAGACTTTAATGTATTGGCCGTTAAAGATTGACGATTAATGATGGTAATGGCATCGCCGTTCGATACAATTGAATTTGTTTTTGAATGATTTGTATGATTACCATGATTGAATGATGGCTGTGATGATGACGGTGGTGGCTGAGTGGTAACAGAAATGGCCGACGCTGATGATAAAGTGCGTCCCGATGATTTATTATGTGCTTGCAATTTTTCCTCATTAATAGCGTTAGGGGTACCGCCCTTATGTACTGGTTCGACTTCATTGTTAGCGTTTTGTTCGGTTACCACATTTTCTTCATTCTGTTCACTACCGTTTGCGGCATTATTGGCAGCGGTCGAACCGTCTTTGGTTTTCAATTCTTGACTGGTATTACAACCCATGATTTAATTTAAAATTTCTATTTTATTTATTTATTTATTTTTTTTTTTTTTTTGGTTTTTTTTAAGTCTTTATTTTATTCAATTTAAATGAAACTCTGAGAAGAAGTTTTTTTTTACGTTTTTTTTTCACAGTACAATGAATAAAACAATTAAAAATACCGTGTATTTTTTATTTACATTTATAACCTATCTGTTGAAAAGTATCTTTGCCAAGGCAACAACACCATGCAATTTTTTTTTTTTTTTTTTTTTTGGCTTTAATTAAATTGTTTAATCAATTTTTAACGTCACTGTTTGTTCTTTCCTTTTTTGTTGTTTTTTTTTTGTTTATTTATTGTTTTCTTTCTTTCGTTATCTGTGGGAGATTTTGCTGAACACCTTTTTTAATTCTATATTTGTTGTATATTTATATACATATATATACGCATACATATATATATTTATACCTGTTTGTATTAAGTAATTTTTTTTTTATTTATGAAATTTTTGTAGCTAAAAAGGAAACCGTTTTTTGTGTTTTTTTTTTTTGTTTCAGTTTATAGTTAAATATTAAAAATATTTTATTTTGAAAAAATTTTCTTTCACATTTAAATCGTGTTTCTTTATAAAACCACTCAATATTTATGTAGCAATGTTTTTCTTAAACAATATATGATTTTCCTGCGTTCATTGGCGAGTAACTCTTCTCTGCATATTCCATACGCACGGATGCCTCAATATAAACTAATCCATGTGTACGACCGTATCCCATAGGATAACCATCCATAGCCGAGCTGCGCTTATTGAAATTCTTCTAAAGAGAGCATTGCTTACGAAGAGAGAAAGCGAAGAGAGAACGAATGTCATATTTACCGTTATATACGCATATGTTCACTAAAGTAAATGTAAAAGAGTGTATATAACGCTTCTTCATATTTTAACACATTTTGATTTCACGTTTATGAAATATAGGCAGGTTCGGTTATGTTCGAAAAATATGATTAAGAAATTCTTTTAAATATTTCAAATGCCTGAACACAACACGACACAAATACAGCTACCAATTAAATGAGAGTTTCAATAGAAACCAAAAAATTGAAAATCTGGGAGTTTTCTCAATTTGCATTCACAGCAAATCTAACAATAAAGAAAGCAAGCATCGAGGCTTTTTGATACCCTGCGCTATCTAAAAATGATAACATCAGTACTGGGTTTTGATGAACGTAACATAGCACATAGTCGGTTTTCGTCGGTTATGAATCGGAATTTTTTATATCCTTTACAGACTTCATATATCGAATAAACCAATACAAAAGGAATACAAAATAAAACCTCGCTTACAACTTATTATTGAGTTTTCACGACATTCAATAATAAACTTCGTATATTGATTTCAATTATTCATTCCATACTTATGTGCACGCTTTGCACATGAACTATCCCTTATGCTATTTTGCTTATTACAGTTATTTCCTAGACTTTTCAAAATAAGTCATTATGTGGAAAGTGATCCATTTTCAATAGTATTAGTCCTTGGGCCAAAACATGTCGGCATACCAAGTTTCATCAAAATGTCTGAAAAATTGCGACATCTAGGTTGAACGTAAAAAACACGACGAGCGGGTGCAGAGACGGAGGAACAGACGGATGGGTATCATTAAAATATCTCAAATATTGCTGCTGGTAGGTTGAGCAAGAGAAAGTAAGACGGACAGGGGGATTGATGGACAGAAAAGCTTAAACAGATTTAGAAAGTGATTCTGAATTGATCGATATAATGAAAAGTGGTTCTAACTCAAGTCCTTGTGAGTGCTGCATACATCTACACAAGCTTAATAACTCCTTGTAACAGCAGTGATGCAGAGTATAAAAATAATAATTTTGTCTAATGTTCTCTAATATTATTAGTACATCTTTGCAAGATATTTTGGTCGCAAGGAAAGGTTAAGTGGCATAGAAATATTTACACAATAAAATGCTGGCGTTTACAAAGCGTGTTGCTCACACGTTCAGAATTTCCTTTTTTCTTTTGCATCAAAACACATCTATTATGAGGAAAAGCCAAAGGTTGGGCCCAAGTCAATCAGATTTTCTCTCTTACTCCTTGTACGATGTTAAGAAAAAAGTTGATTGTGACATAGTGAATCACGCCCCAAGATTAAATACCCTACACTAAGGCGCTTAATACAGTAGTTTATAGAACGACTGTTTCAAAATAAGGCGTTATATGGGAAGTGGTCGAAAAAATGGTCCCATCTGAAGCCTTTTTATTCGTCGCTGAGGCAAACCGGTGTACGAGATATCATCAAGATTTCTAAAAAATGAACACATGCAGGTTGAACAAAAGATAACAAGAGAGATGGACGCAAACATGGAATAGAGGACAGACAAAATCGGTATCGATTCAAAAAGTGATTCTGAATCGCTCTATCCCAACTCTTACCGTGTGTTGGTGTGTTGTTGATGGGTTATACATCGACACGAACTTCATATAATCTTGTGCCACAAGTAGTGGTACTGAAATCACTATTCTGTAAACCGATTCATTCCTAAGTTCAAAGTCAGATTGCGCCATCGTTTCATCATCGTGCATCGGTATATACCGAAAACTTTGAATTCCTTCAATTCGAAAAGGACTCAAGGGATTTGCAAAGAAAGGTTATCCTTTAACATCCCAGATGTCTTTATTTCCTCTTATCTCTCTATCTTTCTCTCTCTCTCTCTCTCTCTCTCTCTCTCTCTCTCTCTCTCTCTCTCCGCGAATCACAAACATTAATCGTAAATGAATATACCTTACAACTTAAACGGTACACCAGCGTCTCACAAGAGAGGACGTAAACACACGCAAAGAGAAAGAGAAAAATATTGCTGCAAGGACACCACGAGCTGCAATGTATATGCAATGATAGGCATGTGTGTTCACCCATAAGTGATATGTCTGACTGCCTAAATTTGTATACGAAACGTACATACGCAGCAAATTTTGTGCATGTGTACAACTGATTCGTATGCCGTATGGAACGTACGAACAAGAGGAAAAAAGGAAAAAAGCACATTTCATCCTATACCTATACCTATACAATAATGTGGTATTAAGAGGAATCTCCAATGTCTGTACACGAGTATGTTGTTGTTGTTTTCTTCTTTTTTTTTTTTTTTTGAATGTCTGGTTGCCGGCATCACTAAAGTTGCATGTTTCACATTATATACCAGCAGTTAGATATATAAAAATTTGTACACACACATACAAGTAAATATATTTATGTAAAATATCTATATCTTTATATATATACTTAACGTAAAAAGCAAATCATATATTTGTATGCATCTGTGTATACAGACAATTTGCCGGTTTTATATGTTGTATAAATTAAAATACAAAAAAAAAAAAACGTCTGAAAAAAGTAAAGAAATTTTTAGAAGAAAAAAAATAATAAGATATTTTCTTTTAGCATTAATTGTCACAATTTAAAACGAACTTTAATGAGCGAATATTTTCAAGTCTCGCACTTGGCTTAGGGCGAATTTTTAATGCGAACTTAACTTTGCACGGATGTACGCGACATCCCACCTTTTGTTATACGAATCGATTCAGAATCACTTTTCTCATCGATCAAAGCTTGTCTGTCCATTTGTCCAACTTCTTTTCCCATATTCGCCCTACAAGTCGCAACTTTTGAAATACTTTGATGAAATTTGGTTCACCAACGTACGTAAGCGCTATTGCAAATGGTTCAGATCGGACCCCTTTTTCGAACTCTTCCACATGTAAAGCTTTACGTTGAAAAGCCAATATGTGAATAGTTACACTAAGGGAATTGGTGATGGGCCGCGCCCTTCTATAGTGCCTTCACTTGTTGTATTATTCGTACTGTTACGAAAATCGGAATTTCACAGGTAAATGGAGATTAGCATGAAAATGTCACAATGAAATGTTTACAAAAGATTACATAAGCAGAGTATTTGCGGACGGCAAACTCGGCCGAGTCAGGGGATTTGAATCGTAATATTCAAATGAGCAAAAGCTAGAAGAATAATCGTGAATATGCGTTCATGTAAACAATTTGTAAATAGATTTTTTTATGATGCAAATGCAAATAAAAGCAATGCGGACTTTAACTCAAAAAGACTTAAATAAAAACTTGAGATCATAAAGAGCATTTTTCGTTACAGCACTGATTAAGAATGCATTTAACTTTTTAGCATATTTTTATATTTTGCAAGCATTTAATGGGGCAAATAGACCACTAGGGTGCTGTGGGAGTTCGAGAAAAATATGTAAAAACATCTTTACGTTCATGTCAAATGCTGACTAAGGCAACTATTGCGGGTATTGGGTATTATGCTTGTCAATCTCTCCCACTTTAAAATCTCATGTCGTTGCTTTTTTCCTAAACCGTCAACCTAATCTTATTAGAATTCATATAGAAATTCAAAAATCAACTATTATTTTATATATACTCATAGCGGTCAAAGCGTAGTGCGATCTGAAGATTCTATTTTAGTCGGTCAGCGTCTTAGGTTCAGATCTGCCAAATGCCTGGTATCTGATTCAACAGACGGCTGCGCATTCGGACAGTATATGATGGGCAATTTCCCACATAAATCGGTATCCGAGATACCTACACAGGTGGACAGAAAAATAGTAGCGAGGTCTACTTTGCATTTCTATGCCATAGAAACTGTAGCAGGTGGTTTTTACAGACTTCACGCAACGTGAACTAGTTCTTGAAATAAAAACTTGGAGGTTTTTATGTTCCTTTACAAGTTTTTTCACACGGAAAGTGGAATAGGTGCGTCTTCTGTAAAGTTGTGAAAAGAAAAATTTTTTGCAAATTTGTAGATTGTATTTCTTGAGCAGGAAATGCAATATAAATTAATGTTTATATTGATACTAGATAGGTCGAGCACATCATTGTAGGCGAGAAGGACGATGGCTAGGTCACCAACTTCGATATCAAAGAAAGCCGTACAAATATATTGTGGTACCATTACATCGATCACATGACTTTGTCACGAGTGCTTTAAACCCCCCGAAAAGTTGTTCAGAGACGCGGAACAATTAAAGAAACTCCTCCTGCTGCCGATCATTTTAGCAAAGCTAAAGTCGTTTAGAGCAATTTTCAATGAAATTGGCAATGTTGTGTCACCGCGAACTGTTCGTCGACGTTAATTAGGTGCCAATCTACTAGGAATAGTAGCAAGGAAAGGTCCTTCGCTAACAAAACTTAATTTGGAGAAGAGGAAAGACTTGACCCCACAGACCAGAAGGCAAAAAAAAGTGAAAAAAATATTCTTTGAAAAGACGAAACGAAAATAAATTTGCTCGGAAATGATGCAGGAAGAAGTGTACTTGGGTCAAGAAAAAACAAAGCAGCATTAGATATAACAGAGGAACTGTCAAGCATGGCGGAGGAAATCTTTTGTTTCGTTCGTTTTTCTGTCTGATGGATCTCAAAAAACACTATGGATAAAAATGCGTCGCTACTATGAAAATTTCAGCGGGGTAATGAGCCGAAACATTCATTCAACTTGGCGAAAGCGACGTTCTTGGATCATACCTTGGGTATCATTGAATGGGCAGCCCACTTTCTCGACCTCAGTCTTATTGAGAATGTTTGGAGAGATCTAAAGCGTCAAATATTCAGATATATAGAGTATGGTTTAACATTAACATCCCAATAGGCGCATGCGATAATTGATTTCATTCGTTCCCACAAAAATCGAAGATGACCTTAAAAATTGTTATGATTATACCGACTGTTGACTCTCAGCATTAATTTTGTTAAAAATTATCATTTTAAGCACAAAATATTGCGTTATTTCACATTTTTCGTATATACACTTGTTTTACTGTCTGCCTGGAAACATCTGATATTTTTGAACTGAACTTCTTTTGAGTTTGTATTTGTAGTGAACCTAACCATAAAGCCATTTTTAAATATTATGTTATATATAATAGAAGGAAAATGGAAAAGTAACCTGCGACGAACACAAAACGACATACTGCTATCGTTCTGCCCACATGTGCACATTTTTCAGCTGGGACCTGAGGAAGTTATGACTCGTATAGGAGTCTCTTCCGAGATATATGTTGCTTCTTTTAAGTGTTTCCAAGCGATCGTCTGCTATGACGGAAGATTTACTAAATCTTTTAGCTTGGCGTTGTCCTGCACTCGGTTTCCCACAGTTTGCTGATTTTTTCTGTGCCCGTTGCGATACCAGCCTCTTAATATGGTTTCTGGATAAGGCAGAAAAAGGCTGCGGACTTGCCATAGCCATTTAAATCGGTTTACAAGTTCCCCGATAATTTGCAAAAACATGAAAGTCCCTTTAAATTTTCTATGGTAATCTTCTGCTCATGCCGAGCACGCCATATGTCAACTGTGCTATCTTTCAGAATGTGGTGTTAGGTATTTCTGTGTATAGTGTTGCCGATGTTTTACCGAAGTTAAAAAATTTAAATTTCCGTTAGCAAGTGACGTTGACTGCATTAAAATGGAGGGCTGCATCACCTCCGCAGCTGCCGGATCCCGGAACCAAAAAATATTTATCCCCTCTATTCCGTCTATTTTTCTCAATGCATATAAGAACAACAACGCAATTTCAATTTTTTCTTTTTCTACACGAAACAGCTACTACTGGAAGCTAATAAAATCTTCTTTTGCGAATAAAACTTCTGGTCGTTAACAAATCTTCAAAACAATATTTCATCATTTCTAGATCGTATTCCGTATTTTCAAGGGGTAACATGCCACTGCAAACTTAAAAATAAATGATTATTTGGCAAATGTTTTTTCTCTGAGAAATGTTCAGTGGTGTGACCACTAAAATAAAAAAAAAGCAACATTTAAAAGTCTTAAAACTAACCCTTATTGTTTTACATAAACTCAAAGCCAACAAACAAGCGATAAGCTTTAAGTGATTCAGGTTCAGTTGAATACTCGTGCAATTTCCTTCCTGTCAAGCAGCACACTTCTAATTGGAAGTACGAGTATTTTAATAATAATTGCTAGTGCACATATTGCATAATTTTCTGCTGAATTTGACAATCATTTATGAATCTAAAAGCAAAGGTCATTAAACGTGTTGTCCGTCGACATTGTTTCATAATAAAGGGGTTAAAATTTGCTTATATTTACGTACATGATAAGCATGAGTACAATTCTCTAATGTATACACAAAGGCAGGTATTCACCTTTAAGTTAATAAACATGTGTATTTGTGTCATACAACCATTGTTATTAAGTATGAGTGACATTGCATTGCGTATGAGTTACATACAAATCGGATAATTATGAACATTTTAAGAAGGGATTGTTACATAAAACAGTGGGCTAATGAATTGTTTTTTTTTTTCACGTCTCTCACCTTTAAAGCAAGAGCATCACGCATCCACACCGAAAAGCTGGAGAATGTAAACGAAGGAGAGAGAGAAACAGAAAGAGAGGGTATTATAAAACCGATTTGCTGTTATAGAACAAAATCCTTGTTTGTCGCCTAATTAGCTCTTCTTCTTTTTTTTTGGTTCATAGGCTTTGAGATATGACCTCGGTCAATATGAACTTTACTTTTGACTTTCCCCATTTTACAAATCGCCTTATTTACTAATCTATAGTATGAGCTTATCCGGAGCAAATTGCGCTTTCCGTACAATATAATGTCGGTGGGCAATTATCAAGCCCCTGCCTACTGCGTCCATGCGGAATTTTCTTGACGCGCTTTACAGATTTTACGTATTTTCAAGATCTGCGCAGTCCACTCCGTTTGGCGTAGAAATACAAATCAATTAACATTTTTCTATCAGCCATAGTTGAGAACGGTTTCAAATGTAGTTACGACAATGCGATTTCGCCCATAACAGTGGTCACCTTAAGACTTTTATAAAAGTTAACCCTAGTCAGCAGGAATAGAGTCACATAGAGTCACACTGCATTGCTTGCTTCTATTCTGCCATTATTGACATGACAGGGGGAATTTTTCCGGACTCAAAGAAGAGGTCGAACGGTTTCTAGCATCGTTTATCGGTTACACTTGAAGTTTGCAAGGTTCAAAGGAGCGCACAATAGCACCTTAGACTTTGCCAGAAAAACAAAAAAGTCTTGCCAATTAAACGACGAAAGTGCAGGTAACATCTACGTGATTCACCACCAGCTCCATGCATAAATAGGCCACAAAACGTTCGAAAGTACTTATGAGTTTGCGCGATAATTTTTTATTCGAAATTAAATGATCAATCAAGGACGCGATTTGCTAAAAGCTTTTGCAAATAACTATCAAGAATAAAAGAATAACCGAAATTATGTTCTTTCAAAAGTTTTCCTAAAGTTGGACGTGATGTCGCCATCCATTGCCGAGAACCCTATCATTTTAGCTCATTTAGTGTTTAAGTTAAAATAAAAGTTATACTAGTATTAGTACAAGTTTCAGCTTTGACTCTCAAACTTTTCAACTTTGAAAATTTGCAGTGAACCGCAAAACCAAATACTATACATAGTGCAATAAAATACTTTATGACTCTTAATTGAAATCCCTAAAATAACCAAAATGTACTTAAGAAAAGCAATCCACATTGAAAGAAACCAAATGGCCGGCTTGGGCCGAATCTTTTATGCCCACCACTTTTTCTTAAAAATCGGTAGTATTAACTGAAACCAATTAATACCTTATGCCACAAGTGCTCCAGAGAAAAAAAATCTTAAAAGACATTAAAAACAATAAGGAAAAGTTGATTTTTTGTATCTTTTCGTCAAACATTTTCAGTCTTCAACAGTACACGCTGCGCGATATATACTAATAATAATTCTTTCAGGTTCTATGCAAAATAAAAAATGATTTTGATAGCCTGCACTATTTTTAGTACAGGATGTATTAAATTTGTGCCCCAAAAAGCGAATAGACCCGTCTCCTAAGTTTGTCTGTCCCTCCGTCCGTTAGTCCATTTATTCATTTGTCGCCCGGTCCGTCCGTCCATCTGCCCATGTATTTTCATTTGCCAGTAAAGGTCACAATTTTTGAGATATTTTACTTATTTATTTATTTATATATTTATTCTACTTATACATGAAACTCAACTAAAACAAATGACAGTAGAGTTCAATTAACTCTTAAGGTAAATCTTATATTAATTAATATTAAAGCAAATAAGAAGGAAAAACGAAAAAAAAGAAAATAAAGCATGTGTACAACTAGCGCAGAGCCACATCCATAACCGGTACAGGACCAAATTGCAAATGAACCCCTAAGCCATCGCAAACATGCATACGCTTGGCAACCGATAATAGTTAACAACAATTAATTTTGACGAACTTTGATAAACTAATGCGTTTTAGCTCAAGGACAAAGCACGTTTGAAAATGGATTGGTTCGGCTTATCACTCACCATACGCTCCAACGCCTTATTTTGCTATATGAGCAAAAATTACAATTTTCAAAATATTGATCGAGAAAAACTGCGATCAGTTGAGCCAATTTTTTGAAATTCCTTCCATTTAGACGTTCTTATGAAGAGTAAGTGTCTCTACGACAAGAATGATTAATTTTTAATATTTTATGATAAACATTGATCCATAATAGCAATTTGATATAAAAATTAACCGCAGCAACTGGTCCAAATCAGTCTGTTTTTGATCGCAATCCTTTATAAGAGCTTCCGTCAAACGGATAGACGTCAGATGGACATAAGGTACGATTTTTGGCGCTTTATCACAAAAGTAAATGAAGAATTGTACGAGGTAGTACGGTGTAGGTCATTTAATAGTCGTGTCTATCCGATTATCATGTTTTTGCTCTTTTCTTAAACTCTGCCTCTGCAGCATGACTTTTTTTTAAATTGAATCTGCGACCATCGACTAACAAAATATTTATACGAAAGGTGCAATGGTCCATTTCAATTATTGCAACAGCAAACAACTTAAAAAAGAAGAAGAGAAGAAGCAGAATATTGATTAAGAAGATATACGTACCGATGAAAGGCATTCAAAGGCATTACAAATGTAACGACTGCGTTTATAATCAGAAGATGGATAGCATACGATTGAGTTAAAGCCTTGGTCCTTGCAACCGAGATATCATTCACTGATCTAATTGATTTTCGAATTTATATTTGTCCGAAGGAATATTCTAGAATAACGTACAAGTTTTTAAACAAAGTTTTCAACTCTTAAGCGTAAGTTCAAAGCGTACATCAGGCTAAAGTGATTCTTCTCTTCGTGTTTATTTCTATATATGTATGTCATAAGCGTTTGATAAACTTAATATTTTTCCACTGCTGGAAATAAGAATAGATTTACGTATAAATATTTATGTACTTGATGATGAAGGCGAGTTAAATTTCCCGCATACATATGCACAATTTTATAAACCACATCATTGCAAAAAAAGGAAAAGAGAGGAAAACAAAATTCTCATGAAATTACAAACACTTTCTTACAAAAGATTTCAATGATGACGGGGACGATGATGTTGTAACAGTTACTCTGTCATTTCGTCCTTACTCTCCCCATACTAACACATACAGCACAGTATACTACAATAATGGTTAAGTCTACGACTATTCATTATTAACAATCTCTTTAATGTTTTACTCCATACAACAACTACTTGCGATTTGGGTGCTTTATGTGCGGGTATATCAGATTTGTATTTTCGTTTGCAACACCTAGAAATATTCATAAGAAACAGTATGGAACATATATATACAAACTTTTAATAAACGAAAGTTTTCGAAGTGATTTAGAGACGCCAATCAGTCCGTCTGTCCTTTTAACAATTTGTCTGAAGACTTTTATACGAACTCTTACATCTGTAAAAGTTTCCAAAGAGACTAAGTCGTAGATCATCTGGGCCAAAGGGGGCGTGATAAGCCGAGAGATTCCTTTACGAATCGAATCGAATATTCACTGAAAATATAATTTTCTTTCTACTTGTTTTTAATTTAATATTTTTAGGCCATTTCACATACATACGATAAAAGAGAAGAAAACAAACAGCAAAAAGTTTACTTTACGTTACTTTATCACAAAAAGAAACAAAAAATGAGAGACGAAAGCAACTTGACACCAAGACGTGGTCGTGTAAATGTTAGCATTTTATTTAGTAAAAAACCACAGAAAAATAACAAGAAAACTCTTTACCATTAAGTATGAGAAATGAAAACAAAGTACAAAACCTTTTATACATATGTATATACAATATACCACATACATATGCATATTTAGGGGAACACAGAGGCAACCTTTTCAACCTTAAAACACAATGCATGAAAATAAAGCTAAAAACTAAAGGAAAAATTTTTTTTTTTTTTTTTTGTTTTGCTTTATACATTTGGTTCATTATAAAGAAAGAGCAAAGCTACAGCGTATGTCGGTAGAGTTTTATATAAAGCTTTATACAAGCATACCGTATAACCTGATTATAGTTGACACCTGCCAAATAACAAGTAATTCACTCGCTTTTTATAAAAATTGAAACAAAATAGCTAAACATTAAAGAGTGATTTTGAAAAGATTTATACTTCGCTTTAGATCGCATGAAGTGAAACGTGTAGATTAATTTGAATGAATATTGAAAAGAAGTCTTAAGTTACACTTAACCGCCGTAATGGCTGATACTGGAGACATATCAGATGCAATTATATTATATGTCTCTAGCATATATAATCGTCGTCATCGAAGACAACGACATACAATTATGGGCCGACAAAGAGGGAAGTTTTACTTTTTCGAAGAAACTTGCTATTAGAAAAACCTTTATCTTTTTGCGAGTGCGAAAACTTCTTCCTGTATTCGAAAACTCAGTTTTAGAGCGTCTAGCACTATGGCCATCATGAAAGCGCCTGGGGTATGTATGTGGGGCAATAAAATATTTCTTAAATGCTACCATTAAGAAAAAAAAAAATAGGATGGTCCTGATTGCTAGCGCTCGTCCCACCATTAAGTAAAAAAAAAAATAGGATGGTCCTGATTGCTAGCGCTCGTCCCACTTTTAAAACTTTGGTCTAAATAAATTAGAATAATAATAATAATGCTATAGTCGGGCAAAGCTGACCATTAGATACCCAGCATGACTTCTCCAAATACAATCATTCACCCATTTTCTTAATAAGAGCATAATTTTAACGAAAGCTCTGGCATTGGAAGATACTCAAAACGTCAAATTACGTTGACCAACTTCAGCAAATTTAATTAATGTGTTGAAGATTTTATTAGTTTCCAGTTGCTTCCAATTGCGTCATAACAGACCACAGATTAAACTTTGCCGCCTTAGGAAGTTTTGCTTTCACGAGATCCCCTCCTGATATGACGGAGTCTAATAAATTGATTTATGTAATCCTAAATCCCTATGGTTGAGCTATAAATGACAAATTTTCACCATTAAAATATTAAAAATTAGAGAAAAAGTCTTATTTTTCATTAGAACCTTTATATCGATTGGGTTCCAAAAAACAGACATACGCGCTTCAAATTCGCTAAGGTTAGTTTTTAATTCACTGTCCGTAGGACCTCTTTTCACAAAGTTATCGCAGCAATATAAAATGCCGAAAAACTATTACTAAGCGATTTTTTCACGAAATCAATTATTTACTTATTTATTTATTCATTTATTTCTTTATTTGTTTATTTATTGACGCATGAAATTCAGCTAACGGAAATGGACAGAAAATTACAATATTTTTTTTAGAGCTACTTATTAAAATAAGTTATTAATTATATGGAGTGTGGTCGAAAAAGTTGTCGGATCCAAACAATTTTCAAAAGCCTTCATCCTTGGTTCAAAACGCATCAATGTATCAAATTTGACGAAAACATCTCAAATATTGAAAACCAAAGTGTCAAAAGGTCGTCAGTAAGGTCTATAAGGAATATTACCTTGACCTTATACGCCCTTTGCGGGAAGCGATGTGAAAAAAGCACACGGAATTGTTGAACAACCCATCATGCGTTGTAGCGATATTCAAGGCCAAGTTGTACTTATTATATTTTAGTTTGAATATACTTTGTTCCAAGTGATGTCTCATATTCTTGCAGCGACCCGGTGTTACCGTTACAAATTGTAACTAAGACTACAATGCCATCTACAATAGTATTTAAAAAATTAGTCGATGATACAAATTTCTCGCCCTTATCACTCGTTTGGAAGGATTCATAGGTCTCTGTTTCTAGGGATTGATTTTCAGAATTTATTAGTGTACCATTTAACCTCGAATTAGATATCGTATTAGATGAGTGTGTATCATCGGTGATAAACATTTGTTGTGATTTTTCAATACAAACGCGTTCAACAGCTAAATTCATGTCTTTCTCATCCTCTCCCAGTGTCAAATCATCATTTACTGCCTCATGTTATTTGCTTTGTATTAAACCAATCCATTACACATTGTTTGTATGCTGCAACCAACTTCAATATGTTCAATAACTTGTTGTTTCAGTTAAGCAACGTGATCTTTCAAATTTTTGACAATTAGGACCAAATCGGTATTTTGCATTTTTACATTTTTTAACCATGGCAGTGTCCCTTCTGTTAAAATGATAAAAATATTTCCGGCTATATTGTTAAATGAAAAAATTTTTTACTTTCCGTTTTTGCTTTTGCACCATTCGGAAAGCTACACATTTAGTAAAAGCTTTTCTGTCGCAACGCCGCTCATCTATTTACAATTGCTCCATATGTCTTAGGAAATTTAGTAATTTAGTAATACACAAAAATGTTTAAGTTGGTATAAGGCGCACTTAACTCACATAAAATTAAAGCGATTAAAGAGGAACTATTAAAATACATAAAAAAAATAGTTAAAAAAATATAAATTAGATATAATTTATTGCCTATGATTTAACCAACATTTCGTATACCGTGTGCTTTGCTTAAGCCTTCATACAAATGTTTTTTCTCGGCATCAATTTCTTTTAACGTTTGTATGCGCAACTCAAACTGCACTTTTTTTAGCGCTTAAACTGTTATGTACTTTTCTACAAACCTCAAGTCATGGATGTTGCACCACGATAATGCGCGAGCTCACATGTCATTGTTGTTCGTAATTTTTTGGCCAAAAACAACACCGTCATCATGCCTAACCAAACGTATGCATCGGACTTTGCCCGTTACCCGTGACTTTTTCCTGTTCCCAAAAAAGGAAAGACCCCATGGAATTCTGCTACGACTAAAGGACTAGAGACCGCCTCGCTGAAAGAGCTAAAGGCCATACCAAAAAAATGCATATCAAAAGTGCTTGGAGGACTAGAAAACGCGCAAACAATATATTAATGAATAAATTAATATGTTTCAAGAAAAATAAAAAATCACCTATTTTTGGAACACACCTTGTACTAAAGTATACCAAGCCTATTAATGAAATCTGCTAAGAAAATGTCACTGTGGGATGAGCTATGGCATTCACTTTATATCTCTTACATTGCTTCCTCTCTGAGCAGCTCTGGTTTCATCGGTAAGCTATTACTTGTCTACGCAACCTTTGTTTCTGTATTGTTAAGGAATAAGATCTACTTTCAAACCTTAATAAAAAACGCGATGGAAATTAATTCAAGTGAGTAAGTTTTAGGAGATCTCAGACTTTCCTGTTTTTTCTAAACTTTACTTTTTCCATTTCAGACTTTTTATCTTTTCCTAAACTTTACCTTTGTATTTGTTTATAAAAATACGTCTTTTTTTTATATTTATTTTAATATTCTTATAATCTTTTCAATTTTTCTTAACAAGTGTTTTTATATATCTTCCTTAACGTCCGCTTATTGTATTTATTCAACTCTTCACTGACTTTTATTGGCCATTTTATGGCATCATATCCGTTTCTTTTTCTTTTATTATCTTCTTCTTCTTCTTTTTTTGACAAAATATTATATAACTCATCCATTATGATTACCTTGGACCATGTTTGTGTTTCGGCATATAAATGTGCGTACATGCACAACTATATCTATATGTCTATATCTACATGTAATACCGCATATCATGTATTTTGTAACAATATGTGTGAAAGGATGATATCTGTAACAATTTCACATAAACAACATCACATCTAATACCATAATTTTCCATGTCTCTTTATTCTCTCCCTCTCTCTCTCTGTCGCTCTCTTCATTCGCATAGAATATGTGCTTGAGTAAATTACAGTAACAAAACTTCAGATAAATGCAGTTCTATAGGCGAAGCGAGAGAAGACATTTTGAATGTGCCGTCCCTTTTTTTAGGATTACGATTCTTCCATTAGGTCTTCATAAAAGCCTATACTGATTTCCGGTTTTGACTGTTTTCTACAGCTCTTTTCTGACTCGATATTTAATTTGGATGTTTTGGAGTCTCAAAATTTGCCGGTAGACTTAGTATCGGACCCAGCAATGAACGCAAGTTCGATTTTAGTTTCCTGTGACATATCCCCTCATGGACGAAGCGACGACGAATGCGACACGTCCAGATATACAGCATTGTGCGAAACACGCAGTGGATCCTCAGTAGACTCTTCTCCGTCCGTGGAGCTGCTGCCCGAGCTGAAATGCATTCAATCGGCTGATGTTGCCGTTGTAGAATTTTTCGAGGAATAGAATTTTCTATTCCTCCAAAAATTCGAGCTGAAATGCATTCAATCGGCTGATGTTGCCGTTGTAGAATTTTTCGAGGAATAGAATTTTCTATTCCTCCAAAAATTCTGTTCCTCCAAAAATTCTATTCCTCCAAAAATTCTATTCCTCCAAAACAAAATTTGGGCTTCGAGTAGCCTGATGCGTCATAACCGGCACATCGACCTCTTCCAAGTGCCGCGGTAAATCGCGAAGAAGGCACTACGTCTTCTTCCAGGATATTTTAGTACGCACCGTTTACTTGCGCTTTGAGGGCTGGCTTGCTTGTGTACGACTGTTTCCAACGCAGTGCAGTTCCTACGCTCTTGTTAATCTCTGATTATTTGCCCGTAGAAGATTCTTTTTCTTTCAAATTGGTTTCTAGTTTCCGTTGCAAAGTTTAATACCAACCATTTCTTCTGTTGTACTCCCAGACTCATTATTGTATTTGTTGGCATCCCTCTTCTTATCTATAAGATTTTCGCTTCACTAGGTATTTCCATTTCGTCATTATATCATAGATTGGCCAACAATTTCGGCGATACGCATTAACAATTCGCACAACTCTTTCAAAATTATACCATACCGCCAATATTTTGAATGATTCAAGCTTTGTCGTCTCGAAACCTTGAAAAAATTTAATTTATTAAAATTGCTCTTTTCGCGAGTTATTTTCAGATGTGAAATTATCAGTCTTAACTTTCTTTATGGGCAGCTCATCCCACGGGTGTCCTTCCGACGAGTGTGTCCTTCCTTTCCTTCCCTCTTTTGCACTCCTCAAAACTTAAAATTTAACTTGTGTGTTAGTAGCGGCGGTTGTGTAGTGGAAGCTGACTTTAGTTTGGCCCCCGATATTGGTAATGAAATTGCTGAGATATTGCCTCAAAGCACTTCCAATCATTGAGGGCACTAGCGGTTGGTTCAGTGTTTTAGTTGTTTTTCTTACTTTGTTGTTAGATCGCTCGCACACCGCTTCTACTTCTACCAGAGCACCTACAATTCTCCCTCTCTGCATGCCCTATTTCTTTATTATTTTTAATGTTTGTCCTGGCATTTTCAAATCCTTCAACTCGGACGCTTTTTCGGATGACACACAATCGATAAAAATAGATGCGTTTCATATATAAGCGTAATATTACTGCCAAACTTTGGTTTTCAATTAGGACGAATATTTATTTTGGCCAGACGTTTTTTTTTTTTGGTTGCAACACGTGGTCTTGGCAGTAACAAAATGCATAGGCCCTCGTCTTCGCAGAAACAAGTACAAATGTTTTTTGTTTGCAGTTAAAAAGTTCATGTTTTGTATTAGTGTTGGTTTTTCTTGCTGTTTTCGGCTTTTTTTGTATATAAAAGAAGAATGCCTGGCTGTAAATGATAAGACCAGAGAAACTTGATGATGCAGATCTCGTAGTGATTTATTATTGATTTATTGATGATTCAATGATGTTTGATTTCTCTTGTAGTAGTTATTTAAGTCGTAATAGTCCACTCATTACTGTCCATTGTAGGGTTTAGTCCAAAAGGTTGATGTCCTTGATATACGATTTTGGCAGTATAAGGATGGATTGTTGATTTATGGATTGATAAAATTGTTTGATTGATGGATTGATTGATTGAATGGTTGCGCCAAGTTGCAACGTTGGTTGTAAAAGACTTTCAATATTATTATTATTGAAGGTTAATGGAGGCTTGGCAGATACAAATCAAACAATTGCATAAAAAAACTTTCGGAGTGAAAATGCTGATGAATTTTACCGTGCGAACGAACACAACGAAGGGGATCTATTACAAAGCAAGAATTATGTAAAATATAAATGCTAATTAATTTGTTAATTACATAATTTATAAATAGCAAACAAATCAATGACGTTTAACAAAAAGATTTTTTGCTTAATTTCTGAATTATATGCCGCATTAGCCAGTAAAAGTAAATATTGCATGTTAGCAAATTTCGCGCGATAACCAAGTTCACCAACTCTCCCAGATTATGCCACGTAAATTGCGGAATATTTGTCTGGACCGGTAAATAACATCCAAAAATTTAACAAATTACTCGAATCGGTATTTTCGTATTTTCCTTTAAGTAATTTAACTTTTCTCCTTAATTTCGCAATGCGCTCGAGTTTACGTTTGCGACATTTTGACGCGGCCACAGGATTTCGCTATCGTTTACGTTCCAATTCAATTTGATCCTGTGTCTCCATGTCGATTGGACTGACGGGTGGAGATGATGGGGGTTTTGTTGTTTGCGCTTTCATCTAAAAAAGCTTAAAGTTGTAGTAGACTTTGTTCCTAATTTAAAAACTTCGTCTTCCGAAAAAGAATTCTGCTGAATCCCTCTATCGAGAGTTGGTCTTAGAATCGGCATAGAACTAGCTATCCGCGCCCATAGAAATTACAAAAAATCGACTTTTCTAAAATTGTATTATTATGTTTAGTTCAAAGATCGGTAAAATCGCTCCATAATCCGACTAATACTTTTCTTCGCTGCCTTAAATTACGCTCACACAATTTCTTTCGGCGTAATAAGGGTCTTAAATAAAATTCTTCTCTAGTTCCCTTTTCTCTCCAGATAATCCTTTCGCTCTATCACAGTGCCCTTGAGTGACAATAAGTTTTTTTAATTTATATAAATAAGTTTTTTTAATTTACACCATTGTTCCTATTTACTCTATCTATTTATTTAGTGTCTGTATATTTTGTAAATAAATTTGAAGGCTGGCGGATAAATTAGATCATACGCTCGTTAATCGCGATCTTGTGACTGCTCGGCTACTCATGCTTATAACTTTTTATATCCTACACAACTTGTGGTACAAGGCATAGTAAGTTTGTGCGGACGTTGTAACACTCAGAAGGGCTAAAGATAAACCCACGTTTTACTATTCCGATCGATTCAGAAAACGGTTGCGAGTCGATCTAAGGGTGTCTGTCCGTTTGTGCTTTTGATGTTTGCTGATGTATTTTCGTCTTCAACGCACAGGTCGCAATTTTTGAAATACTTTGATAAAATTTGGTACGGTGACGTGCTTTGACCCAAGGACGAACGTCATTCAGACCCGCCCGCGTAGACATCTTCCCATTTAACGCTTCAGTTGGAATGTAGTTATGCGGAAATTCCAATTTTCAAAATTTTTCGAAAAAACATGCTGAGTAATAGTATTCCGACATTCTAAATTGATACGAAAAATTTGGTTTGGCTTGAACTCCCTTTCATATAACTGTTCCTACGAAATATGAATCTTTATTTCATTAAAAAAGTGTAACTTTCAATATTTCGTAGTGAAAATTGCTTCGTAATAGTAAATTGACAAAGAAATCAACCTTACGGAATTCGGACCACGTTGACCTATTTTTTGAACACCACCGCGTATAAGGGTCCTCATGTAATGTAAGGCGTAATTGTTAGCAGTTATGATAAAAATTTGTTCATGATATTCAAAATAAAGTAAACATTAAGTGGACCCAATTTCAAGCACATGCGTCTATTTCTTGGATCACACTTCATATAAGATTTCTGCCGAATATTGTAAGCCCTTCCGAAAAGGTTTAACTCTTAATACTTTAAGATAAAAGTTAGTTCTCAGTAGTTATTCAACGAAAAAACTAACGGTACGGAATTTGAACCACATTGCTCGATTTTATAGGGATTATGATGAAAGGCAAGCCCTTGTATGAAGAGAAAGCCTAATTTCTAGTTTTTTATGATGGAAACTGAAAAATATTAAAATTTTTACGAAGTAAATTAAATTTGCTAAGTTTGGATCACTTCATGTGTTGCTTTGGCCAATCTTCAATATGCGGGTTTCCATGAAAAGGATGCTAAACGAGTGAGTAAGTGTTCTTGGCAAAGTGTTGTAGGATATTTAATGGTCGGCCTTGCCCAACTACAATGTTCTTGTCCTGTTTTGTTTGTTGTCTATTCTAGTGTTTTTATAATACAGTACTAGGATCCGATACTGATCTTGTTTTACCTTTTATAAATTGAAAATTATATTTCATTTTAGAAAAGTGGCTCCGTATGTTCAACTTAAAATGCTATCTATCGTGATGCATTATTTTCTTCATTTTTCTGGATGCGTATAACTTTCACGTTGAACGAACAACGGTTCATTTGGTCGAACACTACTCAATCGCGTCTCTTCGACTTTTCCCCCACTTTAATGGTCTCTCTAGTCACATTAACTTTTGTTGGCAACCACTGATTGATTGATTTGGTTGGGATGAAGCAATTGATAATAAGCCAACCGACCTATCCAATAAATAGTCCTGTTTAAGATTACTCTTAATGACTTCTCTGTCCTACATTATGATTGCCTATGCTTAGGATCATTGTAGCAGCTCCATTTTTCATCCCTCATCATTTATCGACACCTTTTTGAACAAGAAAAGTGTCCGCGTTTCCTTGGTATATAATCCAACGTATTCGAAACTAAGGGAAACTAAATTACTTAAACTTACGCGAGATTTCGTGTGCAGTGGCATGAAGCGATATCGTTTGGCGTCATAATCATAGTAATACCTATCACCACATTACGCCATAACTTTCAAATCCGTAACAGACGAGCGGGTCTCTAGCAATAGTAAAAGTTTACAATAGCTTTTAAGCTGTTAAAAAACTCAAAAGAAATATCGGGCACACAAATATTTTAGTTCACAAGTTTATAATTGCGATGTTTTTTCGTAGACGGACTTTAATCGCCTCATAGGTTTCAAACTGATGTAAAACATATATATACCTTTTAGGACCGGTGATCCCCGTATATGCAGATTGCGGCAAAACTAAGCAAACGACATACGCGTAAAGGAAAACCAAGACCTGACAGTGATAGTGCCGTTCCGAAGTTTGTACAATTCTAATGCCAATACAATGTTGCAATCTTGCATAATGATGCTACCATTATCAGACAACAAAATTAACCCCACGACTTAAACTCGCACCTTCTTCACTTCAGTACAAGACAAGCTTATAAAATACAAACCAATTGCTGACAAGAACAGCTAATGCCAACAGTGAGCGCCACAAATACAAATGGCGGACGTGATCAACATATAGAACAGCAACGACAAAAAGAGTAGAGTAGGCAACCAAGATCATTAAGTAAGTCAAGCACCACTTTAACCTACGAAACAAATTACCCGACGGACAGTTGCACGAATTATCGCAGTTATCATATCGACACCGCACAAGATGAGACTCGCCCTTAACCTTCGCACAACTTAAAAGCACTCACCATTAATGTGCTAAGCGAAGTACGAATGATCGTAAAAAAACAACAGACAACTTGCTGTCATAAAATTTATTAATCACATTACCGCGAGTTTAATTTTATGCTTTCTCCTTTCTAAGTTTTGCTTTTTCATCGAGAAATTTCTTTACAATTTCTTCAACTGATGGCCCTTCAGAAGCATCAGCAATTTCCTTCGTGCACTTTACCACAATGTCTGAAATAACACCTTCTGCCTCAAAATATTTTACAATTTTATCGCGCTTCTTCCATTTTCTAATCATAGAGGGATTCCAAAATTCAGTTCGCCTTTTCACCTGATAAAAGGACTTATAGGTTTCGCTGTAGTGCCTTAGTTTCTCTTCATCCAAAGAAGGTATCTCCAAATGAGGTTGCCTAAAGATGAGGAAGGGATCGTAAGTTGCCGAATAATTATTCTTCCGTACTGCCTGCCAGTCAAGTTTTAAAAGTGTATTGTAGAGACTTTTCGGATGCCCTAATATACCCAAACTAAATCCAATTAGAGACAGCTGTGCCGAATCTACCATATATTCCAATTCAATTTGCATTATTCTAAGATCATTGCCACGATACTTTCGCTTTCCTATGTACAAAATTGGTAAATTATGTTTATCCACTTTAGTTAGTTCCTGAATTAATGGCGAATTTTGAGTTCGATAATTACATATTTTATAATTTGGACCATACAAAGTTCGAGCCTCCGGTTTGGTGAAGTGATATCTTGGATAATGTGTCAATTTGAAATGTTCCGAACGAAACAAACGGTTCATTTCCATGTCAATAACGTCGTAGGCACGTCGATGCAACGCAATCCAAACAACCTGAGTACAATAAGCCAAAAACGCTTCATGAAATGAATCATCAAAACTTGATCTTGATATATTCACGATGGGTTTAATGTGATAAAATTTTTTTGTATCACTTTCTCCCAAAATAATGTGACTGTATTCTCGGGCCACTAGCAAGCGATATTGTTGCAAGTGAGCTGAAAATGCACGTTGCATATCAGGATTTTCAGCATTTAATAGTATAGCCTTTTCTCCGGTTATCTCATCCCGTTGAATCAATATAAACTCCACTACTTGCAAGAAATATTGAAAATAAATTATCAAAGCCTTTAGGAACGAAGCCACTGTTTCGGTGTTAATAAACTCAACCAAACTTTTAGTCAATAATGTTGACGGTGCCAAAAATGCAACCAAATTTTTGACGTCTTGTATTATAATAACATCGGAATCGTAGGATATAGGAGGTCTTGCGAATTCCTGGCGGTAAATCAGCTCGTGTACTTGATTGATAGTTGTAGGAAAATTAAAACCATTCGTCATCAAAAATTCATCCCTTTTTGCCTCTCTTGTAGCTTCCTTTCGACAGTCAAATAGAAATTTTTCTTTCTCTTCATTCCAAACCCAATGGCCGCTAATATATTTTGGAACGAAATTGGATGTGTTAACGCGTAGCATTAACAAGTAACAACAAGTAAGACAATCATACAAAAATAAAAAATTATTTAAAAATATAACAAAATCTAATCAATTGAATTGACACTTATATGCCCTCCATCTAGGTTTAAATGATATTTAAAATCAAGTTTCAAACACTTGCGCAACAAATGTGAATAATATATCGATAAACTCGAAAAACCAGAAATGGTACTAATAATAATAACAAGTGCTACCGTTATGCGCCCGAATGTTTCAATTAACCTAAAAATTATTAATACATCTTTATTCGAATCTTTACATTAAGTACATTTAGAAAAAACTTTATATGCAAGAGTTTTGAATAAAGTTATGGTGTATAAGTTATTGAAATTAGTAGATTCAGAAGCTTGTAAGTATAATGCCGATTGTAGCTACAAGACACATGTTTTACACACAATTACAATGTACATGCGAGTCGTTCTTAAGTTTTCTTTTCATGCGAGTCGTTCTTAAGTTTTCTTGTATCGGATATCATCAAATTCATTTAACATTCTGACTTGACATTCGCAATCTTTGCCTGTACCTGCAATAGCTTTCAACATTCAGACATATTTAAGCTTACGTTACCTCTCCAAGTAGCGCGGCATGTTTTAAGTCGACAACTAATGTAAAACGCACTTGGCGTACAAAATTGGACATTTATCGACATCGTAAGATGCAAAGAATTTCTTCAAAACGAGCAAATAAAAATTTGCCGGTTTTAGATTCAATGATTTTCTAAAAATGTAACGTTTTATCGTAATTTTAAAAACATTTGAGAATACCTGCAATATGTATTTCGAATTGCTACTTAAAATATAGCACATACACGCATATGATGTAAGTACACTTCGATAAGAAGAAAAGAACCATATTGTGATAATGGGTAGAAAAACGCACTAGCATACACACATAACTACCTCAACAAATCTTTTATAATAAAATGCAATCTATCTATCATCTATCTATCATTTTAGAGAAACTAATCATACTCACCGCTTCTTTTCTAAGCCTTGTTTTTCAATTAAATAAATCATCGCGGACACTCAACTCCACAACTCACCGCTAAAATACGCAAAATCAAACCATTTAGAGATTTCATTATTGCATCAGCAAACCACTTAGAGTATTTCTTTAAAGACCATAAATTATCTTACGCAAATTAGTAATTGCAATCTTTTTATATGTTCCCTCTAACTTGCGAAGAACTAATTTGTTTTTATAACCCAGCTAATATTTCATTAATACAAAATATTAACGATATTAACGACAGGGAGACAATTTAAAGCATTGCCAGACTCAGTCATTATTAACGATGAAAAGTAAGCAAAACTTTAGCGGTAAAATTATGCAACTTTTAAATTACACCGCTTACTGTCTGGCTCAGTGAATTTTAATTTGTAAGAGAAAGGTTGCGAGCGAGAAACATACTTAAGCTCTTATATATGAAACAAAGCATTGGCAGCCTTTAAAAAATTGAAAAAAAAAAAAACTAAAATTAAACGATCATGACTTCAGTGAATTTTAAATTGTACGAAAAAGGTTGCGAGCGAGAAACATATTTAAACGCTTTTACATTAAACGAAGCATTGCCAACCTTTAAAAAACTGAAAAAAAAAACTAAAATTAAATGATCATGACTTCTTTTTCCAATGTAAAAAAAGAGGTGGCGAGCAAGAAACGTAATTAAGTTCTTTTTTTACGAGATCGACTTAACTAAAAATCGTTACAGATATAAGTTACCTTATCAACACATAATATTAATAATAATTAATAAATAGATAAAATAGATTTTTTTTTGATAGTTATTTTTATTTTTAGCATTAAAAACTTTTGTTTTGCATATTTATGTGATTTTATTTTTAATCTAAACTAGTAATTAATACAGTCGTGGTCAGTTAACATGCGATTCTATACATCTAGTTTCGTTTCAATTAGCTATTAGCATTATGAAGCGGGAGGTCTATCATAAACAATAATAAAATTGGTGGATTTTTTATGATATGATGTGAAACTAAATTTAAAGAGAAAACATTGATGGCGTGAAAAATTGGTCTGACAGAATGTAGAAGTGAAACCGAATGTTCTATAGGCTTGCGTATGAATATGTCTGCACTTGTGTGTAATTACAAATAATGGTTATATAGATGTTTAACTATCTCCTCCCATTATACAATTGTGCACACCTGAAAAACCGCAAATAAATTTTGCCAAATAATTAAAAAAGGTGTGTCCACGACAGTTACATTTCGATTTACTGTGTCTGTGTCGAAAACCATATAACTAACTATCATTTACAAGTCATTTAGAAAGGTCAAGAAGAGGATACAAAAAAAAATAAAAAAGAATAGTTAAATTAAATGAAATGCTATAAAAACTTAAACAGATAAATGACATTAAAATGTTGAAATTTATTAAAAATTGAACGCTTCATTGTATGTGAAACGAAAAAAAGTAAAATATTATCAAAAATATCTAATAATGTACAAGTACATATTGCCTTAAAGCTGTTATTTTTAAATAAATTAAATTATTTGTATTACATATAATGTGACTTTACTCTTCGGCATCTACGCATTGGAAACCAATAATAAAGTTTGTTTATCTGTGTCTGCTATACGTATACAATTTAAAATGTACCTTTAGGCAAAATCAACATAAACGGAATATTATATCATTTAAATAACGTAAAACGGTTTTTAGTTTTTTGGTCTAAGTTACTTTTTCTTCACGTATTTTGGTGTAAGTTTCACAATGTTATTATTGTTTTTTTGTTTTTTTCTATAGATAATCTTAGCAATTTCTCTCCGATACTTTTTATTAAATGTATTGTAATAACTATATATATATATACATACATAACAAATTCCATTTCAAATTTACTTAATTCCAAATATGTGACCAAAGGTGTAGCAAAGTCTGTGAATGACAATGAAGGACCTAAAAGCAACATACATACATGTATATAACGCATAACCTTCATAAATATTTGCCTGGCCATATATGGTTACACATATATATAACGTGTACGTCTGCTTAACTATTATTGTCAGGTTACAGAACGACAACTATTAGACATTTTCTTGCAATCGTATGCATATATACTGACAGGCAGTCAAGGAACACCCTTACACAACCTTAAAAATAGTACAGCCCTTTAGCACTCGCAAACGATTTCATGTCCTTACGTACGTATGTATGTACGCATATCTACACGCGCATCGTAATCGCAAATGTACACTTTTGCGGTTAATTCTGTTTAAAGTTTGGTTAGAGAAGTAAATTTAAATTTTGTACACAAACTCAAGTCCACACATATATGTATGCATTCATGTGTATTTTCAAGCACGAAAGCTCTTGTAGTCGATCAACAGCAACATATATAACACAATAGATGAGTTGTGCTGGTTTGCTTGACTGACTGACTGACTGACTGACTGACTGACTATCTGTCTGTGAATTTAGTCATGTAATGGTTTTATGAGTATTTGTGTTTCGGTTGGAAATGTTGATAATGATTTGTAGCTTACACACACATTAATTTATATATAATAAATATATGCATATAATATATATGTATGCATATTGTATGTATGTATGTATGTATGTATGTACGTATATCTGTATGTATATTTACATATTTGAATTGAATGTTTAGCTTTTATTTTATTTGTTTGCATGAATGCAGAAAGCTACATGTACGATTATTGTTTAGCTAAAATAAATTTTACCAGACAGCAACATGTTTGCAACTGTTTCGTGCGCCCTTCTATCCCAAACACGAATAGAAAAAACAAGCAGAATAAAAAAAAAGCATTGACAATCATATCAACCTCTCAACGCATGTCGCACATGAATGCACACATAAACACACACATATGTAGTTGAAAATAAACAAATTGAACGGTTTTCATATTTCGGCTTTAGAGGATATAAAGAAAAAGACTGAGTAACGGCCAGCTTGCAAATTAAAATCCCATAGTAAAAAATAAAAAATACTATATTCATTCTTTCCCTCTCATCTACGCGGCACGAGGAGAGTATAAAAAATTAGTGTCGAAGACACTTAATATATATGAATATATCTTCTTGATTAGCTTAGTCCAACTTCACTCAACAACCCAAAAAAATAAATAAATAAATAAATAAATAAATAAATAAATAAATATATCTTCTTATCAACAAAAGAATTTTGTTAAAAAAAAAGATAATAGACTTTTAATCGTAATAAATTATCTAAATTGTAACGCGTAATGACGATTCAGAAGTTTCCAAACTAAACGCCAGACGTGTTCCAAAATTTCCCAGGTTGTGAGCACTCGATCACAGTCGCGTTCCTCCTTCTGCTAATTACTTATCTTGCTCGTTGATTTGTATCGTGTGTGGGTAGAGTTTCCGCTATTACGAGGATAGTAAAAACCATCAGAAATGTGGAGAATCTTCAATGTTTGGAATCAATCTGCATCCATTTATTCCATACATATGTGAAAATGAACGCCAACTTTGATTGAAATATTTTTCCAACATTTTCCAATGATCTCCTTTTTTAGGTATTACTATATAAAATTATCGAAAACGTTTATGAGAAGATGGCGAAAACTACATCTGCTTCGGTATTCTTCAAGATATTCAGGAAATACAAGCAAATGCTTGGGCAGTTCGCATTTCTTGGTTAGTACAAAACTCAGGTTTATTTTTCGCCATCTTCTCTTAGTTTTCAAATTTAGAATTCAACCTATAAGAAACCAACAGTTTCGTTTGCTTTTTTGTCTTCCCCCACGAATTTCGGCAAATATTCAAGCGGACCGGTGCTAAGAATTGAAGGCAATTTGGTATAAGTGACGACAAATGTCCCAATTTGCAAAGCAACCGCATAAGCTTCTGGCACGAAGAAATCGTATGATGACAACTAATGCACAAAGCTGGACTAACCAAGGTTGTGGTGTAAACGTCCGGAAAGTTACATGCGTTTAGCCTTTTTCCTTGCAAGTGCCCAACATTTTCGAGGAATAACGCGAGGAATTCGAATTTATTTATCCTAAAAACTTATATAATTTTCTTATATTAAGAACTCAACAAATTATTTTAAATTTATTTTGTTTTTGAAAAAAAAAGCTGAAAATTCCGAAATCAAGTGAAATTTCAAACTATTTGAAAACGCCGAAGAAGAACAACAACAATTATGGCCATTTAAAAGTGGTTGAAAATTACTGGTACGTTACGTAAAACGCCTCAAAGATACGAAATGATTTTTGCTGCTCGCTACTGACTAATGTCGTACATCGGATTCGCAACCAATAGAGCACAAGTACGTAAAGATGTCCGGAAAGCGAAAAGTTATTAAATATGACTAAATAAAATAAATATGAATACAATGGTTATTATTATTATTATTATTATTATTATTATTACTTATATAATGTTTTATTTTTCTTCGTAATTGCTAGCAAGTGGGCACAACACCAATTTCAGATGGGCCTCCTTGGCAAAAACTGAAATGTATGAAATTGGAAATAATAAATAAATCCATTTACCGTCAACTAGGACTTAATATCCATATCAGTAGCCAAAGGATTTTTACCAAACATAATGCAATTTCAAAGGAACATTTTTCGCTACTCTTCATATACGAAATGCTTTATGTTTTTTTCCGAATTCCGGAATCGCAACGAATTCCTTTCATTTGTTAAATTTGGTTGAAGTTAACGATAAAGTTTGTGTGATAAGCTTCGTTTAAGGAATCTGGAATATGGACCGGCCGTCATCGTTTTATAAGTTGATGCCAAACTATTTTCCCAATCAATTTCATACAATTAGAAAAATCAAAACCTCTGCACGAGTGTGTTTTCAAAAAATGGTTTTTTTGAAATTAGTTGGGCTTGAACTGGCAGTAAATCCAAAGAATTCGTTAACTCGACGTTTCTCAAAAAAAAAAAGGAAATAAATAAGAGCAAGGCATTATTCTTAGCTGCTAAGTTTTCAAATCTACTCATCTGAACCATAGACATACACACCAGGTTACTCTTTTCTAATTTAATGTTTTAGGCCGCACGCAGCTTGAATGGGAATTTCTGCCGCACAAGACAAGACGGAAAAAGATCATTTTGTCTAGGTTACAAATGAACAGATATATATTTACCAAAAAGTCTAAAACTTGATTTATAAATAAAAATTCGCTTTAAGACAATAAATATAATTTTACTTTGTTTATTTTCAAAAACGTTTATATAAAGAAACAGAAATTAAAAATTTTTTATGCAGACATATCAAAAAAAAATTTTTTTTTATACTTTACACTGTAGATTAAATGTAGAAAAAGAATTCTTTTTTTTTTTACTTGGAAAAAGTGCAAGATGTTTTATCAGTGAGAAAATTTTTATAAATGTTTTCTTCACAGAAATTCTTAAAAATAAAAATATTGTCTTAATTTGTAATAGGAGCGGTTTTATTGTAATGACGAGTGACCATAGTTTGTTGGCTTCTGGGACAAATATAATACAATAATAGTGGACAGAGCGCTAACCAGAAATATCACATCAAACCAACGGTGATAGAAATTAAAGTGTAAATTACCTAACACTTGTGTGATGATAACACGATACTCGGCAGGCATATTCATACGCATCAATAACACCGAAGAGCAGAAATACATGCCCATAATTTGTGCAAGAATTAAAACTATAATGTTTGATGATTTACTAGAAGAAATGCGATAAAAGAACTGAAAAAAATGCAATTTATAAGAAAATTAATTAATTAAAAATTGATTAATTTTTTTGAAAATTCTAATAAGATTCGCGCACCTTTGTTAAGGTTAGCAATAACCCCCTTATAGAAGTTACGACAATACAGCCTACCAACAGAAACGATATATGTTGATTCCAGAATGCTAAATCTATATCAAAGCCGCACCAATGCACAGCAATTTCAAAACCTCTAGTAACGGGATCTTTCTTGCCCACCCGATCGAATATAATATTGACTGTACACTATGGGATAAAATTGCGTCCGCATATATATCCATCATTTTACTTTTTTAACTATGCAAATGTGATATACTTACTATCAGTATTTTCCATAAGCAGTAAACACTGAAAAAGTGTCCTATAACATTAAAATACCGACCCTGCAGGGTTTTTGACCATTTCTGACGTTCTTGCATATTTTTCAAATAATTAACTTCCAAAAACATATGGCGTAACAACTCCTCCAAACCGTCAATTTCCATCCGTAGTTGAGTAATATCTGTAATTTACACAGATATAGGGCTTTTGCCTTACTTTCTTATAAGCTAAACTTACTTACTTTCACCTCCTACATCTACCCGATTTACGGCAGAACTCAACATGTTCCATAATCCAGTCTTGGTTTGATGGGTTTTATTTCGTCTATGTTTTTCCAAAGCCATACGTTTCTTTTTATTGGTAAGCATATCTACCGTTAGTAGCAAACGTCTTTCCAAATTTATTATATCAATTTGGGAAACTGGCCTATGAATTTCTTCATTAGTATTAGCGAACGCCCAAAATTACGCCCTTTATAGGTTTACCTTATAAAATATGTCATACTTTGATAAGGGCAATTCACGGCTCCAAAACCGGATAATATAGCCATTACGGTAACACCAATAACTCCAATACGTGAGACGCCTTGCTCTATAGTGAATATACCGTGTGAAACACTAAGCAAAGGAAATGGATCGCCTATTCGCCACAGACCATAAAGAAAAGCAAGCCAACAGCTCATAGTTATGATCCGTACCCATTTTTCGGATACTGCATGAAAAGGAAAGGATATGAAAAAGTACAATTTTCTGAAACTAACAACCACTTACCGAAAGTTATGCTATGAACAATTGAATAAAATATATACAATGGAATAACTGCAATCACCATTAACAGCAAAAGTGTTAACCCTAAACGCCAATGAAAGTAACGTGAACTGCTTTCCAAAACACCAAGGATTTCGAAAATGATTAATTCAAACATGGTTATAGATAAAGCAAATGTCACAGAGAATATAAGTTGCACAGATATGTGGCGAATTTCATAATTTTTAAATAATTGTTTAACAAAAAACCACCATCCACCAGCAAAGAAGAGAAGCTAAACAACACACAATAATACACAATAATTAGACCGGCTTTCGTTTATACTGAAAAACTCACCTGAGACACGAATACAATGATGCAGTCTTCAAAAAATTCCATGCTTCTTAGTCACTTTCGCCTTTTATGTTTATGTATATATGCGTTAGTTAATAATTCAGCATTTTCATAATTTTAAATTATTGCTTAAATAAAATAGAAATCACCAAATCAAGGAGAAAATCCTTTTAGCGCAACAGCATATGGTGTAAAAAACAACAATATGTATATATATATATATATATATATATGTAAACAAAACAAACAACAATGTTAACGTATACTTTTTTCACATTTAAAAAAAGCAAAATCGAAAAACGCTTTTTTCAGATATATGCAAAAAATTAATTTCATTTATTAATTCATTGCTTTAATCTGTGCATGCAAATTCAGAAATCGCATAAAGGAAACATTTTCAGAAATTCATCATCAATATATCATACAGAAAAACCACTTTCGTTAAATTCGTTCAAGTTTCTTTTTTGCTTTAGTGATTTATTCCCAATTGATAATAAAAGAAATTTCTATTATGTAGACCTCACTAACGTGCGAAAGTCATATGCAACCCTGTCGAAAAAACCACTATTTTTATGTATACATTTTGTTGTTGCAAATTCACTCTAGCCTGTATATTTCGGAGAGAATTATAAAATCAGCTGAATTTTTATTTCATTCTCATTTTATGAATAAAATATATTTTTTATAGCAAAGACGAGAACTAGTTAAATTAATTTAATTAAAGTGCAATATTAGCTTTTAACTGTGTGATTAGTAATAAAACAAAGTATGAGCAACTTGACAAATAAAAAACGAAAGTGATAAGAAGCCATAAAAAAATATTGATATCTTTAATAAAAACATCTTTACTAATTTAAAAAATGTCTTGTTATTTTCGTCAAAATTCTGATACTGACATTGCTATACCCAAATATGTTGAATCATCAGGCGTCACTTATTATACCATTAAGGTTCGAGTGGCTCAAGTGGAATGGCTGGTGGAAAGGCGATACAAAGACTTTGACGAACTTAATGAAAAATTAGTAGAGGAAATAGCTATATCTAAAAAATTGCTACCTCCAAAAAAGGTAAATTGAAACATGCACCTTTTCACTAATATTAATATTGTATTTTCATCTTTTTCTCGCCTAGATCGTAGGCAATAAAAATCCAACATTTCTAGAAGAAAGACGTCAAAAATTAGAAAAATATCTGCGCGAGTTAATGGTTTTTTTTCGCATACAATTACCCCGGGTACTAGCTGAATTTCTAGAATTTAACAAGTACGACATTATCTATTTGCTCCAAGATCTAGCCAAACTTTTCATTGAAAGTGGCGAAGCGTTATTAAGCAATAGAAAACAATTTCACTTCTCAGCTTTACAGGTTAGTAGTGAAAAAAGGGCAAATTCTAAAGCTTAGAAAAAATAAAATCTTTCTTTGAAAGGTCTATGCCATTAGCGAACGTTTAAATCTGCCTTGCCCTCCCGAGAACATCGAACATAGAGGTAGATTTGATTTCTCCCACGTCTTGGATTTTTGTACTCAATTGGAGATATTGAAAGTGACACCAGTAAAGGTATTAACAAAAGTTATTGAAAAAATCCACAAAAATAATAATATGCTTCTACGTATTCAATCAGGACAATGACAGCTTTGCTAGCGATTATAACGCTGTGGATGTGCCTATAGGAAGTAGCAACATTATACCTAAAAAATTAAAATTCAATTTGAATGCTTTTCGTAACATACATACGTTGAAATTTTATGCGCTGCCGCCGGAGAATATATTGGATATTGGTTTATTGAAACCAAGTTTGCAAAAAATCTGTGTTCACAATACTATCACGACTTCCATTAACCAGGTTTTATTGTGTGATAATGTACATAAGGAAAATGTTACCATTAATAGTCCTACAAAGGCCGATATAGCTTTGCAAGGTCCAATTGCGAGCTCTTCTGGAAGCTGCACCAATTGGCCAAAGATTAATGAATTGAATTTTTCAGGCAATTTATTAACACAAATTGATGAAAGTGTACGCTTGGTACCACAGTTGAGAACTTTAGTCTTGGAACAGAATCGTTTAAAAACTATTAGAAATTTAGCTGATTTACCCCACTTGCAAACACTTACGTTATCAGTAAATTTGATAAGTGATTGCATAAATTGGCATTTGGAATTGGGTAATCTGGTCACTTTGAATTTGGCTCAAAACAAATTGAAAAGCGTAAAAGGCTTACGTAAGCTTTTATCGCTAGTAAATTTGGACTTAAGCTGTAATTTAATAGAGGACGTAGAGGAAGTCGATAATATTGCCTGCTTACCTTTACTGGAAACCCTCAGATTAACAGGAAATCCTTTGGCCAGCATAGTAGGTGAGAATTAGGAAATTTGATAAATATTAGAAAAAATGATTCAATATTCCAATTTCTTTTATTAAACAGATTATCGTTCCCGTGTCTTGGCCAGATTTCACGATCGTGCTTCTGAAATTGTTTTAGATAGTGAGAAAGGCACACACAAAGAACTGGACACCGCATTGGTACTATCAGCGTTACACGTTTCATTTCTAAGAAAAAAATCTCAGCAATAACCTAAAGATGAAAGTAATTCCAAACAAAATTTAGGGAAAATTTCTAATTAATATTTTTCGGGTATTAACATTGATTTGTTTTTTATTGTTATTAGCCGTACTTTTTTCTTTTTTGAGCAACAGATCAAATAATTTTGAAATGTTTAATTGTATGATTCCAAAGTTGTGAGAAGAATCTTTTATTGTATCCATTCGATTATATATGTATGTATGTGTAGTGTGTGACAGACATAGCTTAAAGTTACATAGAAAAGTATTATTGTTTTGTTCAAAATTGTATGCAATTTTATGTCTTAAATCCTACACAGGGATCCCGATTCAGTTCAAATGTACAATCATTTTAACAATAATTATAGAAAAAGCGTAAAATTCTGTTTGTATAATTTTTTGGACAATTATTTGATTTTTAAAAGTAGTATAAAAAATTGTAACAATCTTTTCTTTGAATGTATTTTTTTCTGAAAATGGCATTTTTTTTTATTGCGATTTAAAATGTTCCCAAGAAAACTTTCCTTTCAAGAAAGTGATCTTTCATTTATTTATTTATTTTTTTTTTTTGTTAGTATTTTTATCGGCGTTTGAAGTTCTATTACTTTTTTCTTTTGCATATTGATGACGCTGAATACTAATAGGCATAAATATACCTATCATGGCAATTGAATATTTTAAAATATAAGTGACTATAAGATTTTATTGTCTTTAAAAAAAAAATTACAGTGGGCTCAAAAGAATCTGCAACCAAGTGCTGAAAATACATTTATTTGTTCTCTAATTTTTAAATAAACACTTGTTGCCATCTAACAAAGATATTGCACAATAAAAAGATGAGACGACATTGAAGTCGACACGTTGTCGAAGTGCCTTGAATAGCTTTAAAACCTATACAAGCGGCAGTATTTTCGGAGATTCATCAAAACCAATCACAACTGTTTTGTCAAGAAACCTCGTCTTCTGTAATGAGCCTCGTTGCTCTCGGTTGGCTCAGAAATTTGTCGCATATTAATCCTTTCTTATGAAAAGCGTACAAGAAAACATACCTTTTAGTTTCGAACGAAAAAACGCTGCGCGTAATTTACAATAGAGAGGGGAAAGCTTGGAATATTTATAACAGATTTTAAGAAAGGAACTTAAGAGGTTTAATGCTCACAGCATTAAGATTTCAATATTGAATGATATGCAGGCTAAAATCGTTTTACATTTGAATCATGTATAACTGCCCAGTAACTCAAGGTGAATTAATTGCAATTTTATATGAAAATCTCTGCAAAATTTATTTCTATTCTTATTTTATTATGACATGTAAGTTTTATTGAACATCTTTTGTAATGTTGTCTTTCTCGTTAAAAAGATCGTATGCGATACTCTCAGCCTTTAAAAAATTGCATGCTTTAAAGTTACAAAATTTTAAGTTTATTTATTAACGACAATTGGTCATGTATGCATACATTTCAACGGTAAACGATGTTCCTGTCATTTCATGAACAGATTTTCAAAATCTAGAACAATATCTACAATAATATTAAACATGAGATGACTAAAGCTTTAATTTTGGTTTCATTCAAATTGTAAACATTTCTAAGAAACAGCGTACATATGTATATATAAAAAATTTTGCAAATTTTAGAAAAGTCGATAAGATATTAATTGCACACACTTTCGAACTACGGTATTTGATTGCAATACGGGGAAAATTGAACATTACTTGAAGAAGCAGTAAAAGTTTACGAATACATCACAATATCTGAAATATCAAAAAATTATAGTCGGTCATTAAATATTCTACACATTAATATGCCAATACGATATTCTATGTATTTTGATCGTATATCAAAATTCATATCCCACCGCAATGTAAATGCTTAGTGTTCATCGGATCCCTTGCGCGGAAAGTGAATGGGCAGAGCGAAAATTTAGTTCGGATCCAATTCATTTTCAATAGAATTGATTCGAATTTAGGCTAAAACAAGTCAATGTACCGAACGTCATCAAAATATTTTAAAGGGAACAATATGTGGACATAAATCGGATAGATCAGCTGAACACCTTCGCGGATAATATAGTTTGCAGCAACTTGCAAGTATGGAAAGATAACTTTTTTTTTAAGACTAGTTGAACAGACATGTTATAAGGCCAGGCAGAATATTATATTTTAACCGTTTTGTACAATGTGTGAACATGAACAACGTCCACGACGATACAGATAAAATTTTTACAAGATCAAAGGAATTATGCAAACTATATAAAATTTAAGCGAGCAAAAGTCGGGCTTTAAATTTGAGCGGTAAAGCATTCACGTCCGCGAGCGTGTTAAATTGGTTTTGGAAATAACTCCGAATCTGAATAATAAAAAATAGGTCTTTCTAAATTTTACGCAGATTCACACACATAACTTAATATCACAAGGAAAAAGGGGTGTGTATACTGCCTCCGTTTTTTTCTTTTTTTTTTATAAGACCAATCACTTAACCCGCTATTCGTGTAACACGGTCACGTGCACTATTAGAAGATGCAATCGAAGCATGCAGCGTTACAGAGGGACACAACCAGCTTTAGAGAGGCGTTAAAGGTGAATCAGTTATAAAGTCCGGATGTAGCAAGCCAAATATTTGGCTTCTCGGCGGCCCATACAATTAGCGGAAGAGCTAGCATTGGACGTCAAGGCGGTAGTTTGCGATAGAAAGAAGGCATACAAACCTCTCCTCCTGTTGTTCCTAAACAAAGCGAACGACAACGGCGGTAAACGAATACACAAACTCCACGACTATTTCCATTTGCTTCAGTGCTGCTACAAACACCTTAAAAGTGGGGACTTCTCGACCAAAATTATTGCTGCAACTTTCAAGAAGCTATCCGAACTCCAACACATGCCATTTTGGACGACGAGAGGTTCCTGCCCTCCAAATGCATGCCCAAGGATTGATCCTCGCAACCCTGCAAGCAGCTATAAACAGAGGAGAGTTTATGGGGAGCGGGCTGAAGGATGCGCAGTTAACTTGCACTCTCTGCGTAGAACTGACAAAATTCGCCGACTTCGTGCATCGGAGCGCAATCGACGCTAACAAATGGAGTAAGCGCCATAGATCTTTGAATGAGTGCGCCAATTGTATGCAAAATAACTTCAATGCTTCTACACTAGCCAAAGAAGTAATAGAAATGGGCGTCACGGTCAGAAAGAAGGGATGAAAGAAAAAGAAATAGGAAGATGGTGGCCGCAGTCTAGTGGGCTGTCAATCGGTAAGTGCTATGCTATGCCTTTATCGACTGAACACTCATTATATCTTCGACAAAAATAATAGCTATGGTAGTTGGTCAATTAAAGGTCACGATTCTTTCCTACTCGACTACGTATACGGATACGGAGGAGTCGGAAAAGCGTGAATGGAAGTTCGAATTTTTAATCGTGACAGCGTACATGCAGGTTTGAGTTTTCAAAACGCAAGTGGAAATAGAAATTAACTTAAGACTACGTATCAGAAATAATGAACATTCCAAAGTAAATGTTGTCCCATGATGTTTATAATACTTTTTCATTTTGTTCGTATAACTTAAAGAGGGGATAAATAAATTGAATTGTATGTGGACCTACGTCTCTAAGAGTTTTCCTATTTTTATATCCTATACTGCTTGTGATACAAACGTAAGTTTGTGCGAATACATACAACACTTAGGAGGACTTGGGATAGATGCGCCTCTTATTATATCGATCGATTCAGAAAGTGGTTCTTTTTTCCTTCTAAGCTTATGTGTCTATCCGTCCGTCTGACCGTCTGATATTTTTGTGTTCAACCTACGGGTCGAACTATTTGCGACTTTTTAATGGAATTTGATACACTCATATGTTTTGGCCCAAGCACGAACGCTATTGAAAATGATTCGATTCTGACCTCTTTTTCGCAAGATAACGCCTTATTTTAAAAAATCATTACATGAATAACCAAGCCAAGTGATGTAGGGTATTTAATCGTGGACTGTAATGTTTTCTCTTGTTATTATGTTCATGTCCTCTTTTTGAAATTTTTTGCTGTCACCGTTGAAAGTATCGTCACTTTCGTCCTCTACACTACAGTGCGACAACTTAATCCATTTTCCTTACGAAATAGCCACAGTTGCAAAAATGAAAATGGGAAACTAGAATTTGGCATAAATTCTCCTCGATCGATTAAGAATCCAAGTTTAAAAAATTTGCTAACATGTCCAAATTTAACAGTTAAATAATTAAGTTTGTATGTCCGCTTTTTGCTTATTGGATCCTTTTTTTGACACTAGCACTTTTTAAAGTAAGTTAATTTGAGTCGCTTTCCTTGTGAAATTACGATTCGGAAATATTTTCATGGAGTCGAAAATATTAGAAAAAAATAAGAAAAAATTATCGACTTTTCTTGAGATTGTAACGCTTTCTCGACTATCTGCGGACGCATAGGTATATGTATAGTTAGACAAATTACGCTCATTTTTTTATCCTACGCCACTTGTGGTCTAAATTTGTATTTGTTTGTACGGATATATGCAACACTCAGAAGTGCTTGAGGTAGACTCACCTTTTATTACACTAACTGATTCTAAACTTCGATGCTCGCCTGTTCGTCTTTCTTTCTTGTGATCAACCTACAGATCGCATAATCTGAGATATTTTTATACCGATCGATCGGTATCAGGATCACTTTTTGCATCGATCTATATGTGTCCGTCCACCTGTAAATTTATTTTTCTTGTTTTCTTGTCTCCTCAACTTATTTTGATGTAAATTGGTGGAACGACCTGTTTTAGCCCAAGGAGAAACACTATTGAAAATGGTTCGATTCGGGCCATTTTTCCAACCACTTCTCATGTACCGCCTTAATTTAGTAAGTGCATTCATATTCTTTCTTGTTCAATTTTGGGCTTTTCAAACTATCAAGGAGCGTTTGTGCCAAATTTTATGTACCCATTTCCATTTTTGCGATAGTAGCAATTCCACAAAAACCGTCAGTTGAATTGGCTCACTTTGATGGAAATAGGTATACTATGCCATTAGCTTCCCGAAAACTAAACCATCGTCGTCATCGATTTTTTAATTTAATTACACTTTCAATCATATATGAAACTTTGTAGCATCGAAATTTGTTCCATACATTTCTTCTAGTAGCGTCTGTAGCGTATCTTGGACAGCCAACAACTAAGACAAATGTTGGTCGTCAGTCGAACTTTCGGGGCCATTAATTTTAAATAGACTCACATGTTTAATTTGGAAGATAAAAACGTAGATGAAACAATCAATAATTCAATAAGTGTAATAAGAATTGTGAGGTGACCTTCCCATTAAACGGCTTTTGAGATTCTTGCTTTTTTTCCTAAGCCTCTCTTGTCACCTTGTTAGGTCGTTTAACTAAATTAACATTGAAGATCAAATGGAAGAAGTGCTATGCAGAGCATTGCTAAAAATTAGGGGCGAAATTTAAAATGTCCAATCTGCTCTTTATACCCTACACCACTTGTGGTACAGGGTACATTAACTTAGAACAGTCGTATGTAACACGCAAAAGGGCTTAAGATGGACCCACCTTTTATTATACCGATCGATTCAGAAAATGATTCTATTTTGAAAATCGAGGATCGATCGGCATAATAAAATCATCCGAATCATTTTCTGAATCGATCTAAGCCTGTCTCTCTCCTCATGTAAAATTATGTTCAAGCTGCAGGTCGCGGGATACTTTGGTGAAATTTGGTACACTGGCGTGCTTTGATCCAAAGACGAACGCTATTGAAAATGGTTTGGATCAGTCCACTTTTTCGACCACTCCCACATAACGTCCTATTCTGAAAAGTCCTTATATGGAAGAAAATTGTAATTTTCAAAATTTCTCGGCAAAAGTGGCTAATTAGTAGTATTTCGCCATTCTAAATTGGTATGAAAACTTTTGGCCAGCTGGGGCAATTTTTGAACCCCCTCTCATATAGTGAAAACTGAAGTTAATACAACAAAAAGGTATAATTTTCAATGCTTCACGATGCAAATTATATCATAATAGTAATTTAACACAAAAATATTAAATGTGTCAATTTTGGACCATCTCGGCCTATTTTTTGGATCCCACCCTAATAACGATTTTCACGAAAATAGATCCTTTGTAGAGCAGAAAGGTCTGAGTTTTAACAAGTGGTGATGGAAATTGAATTCAATAAAACTTGCACCATCTACGCCTACTTTTGGATCCTGCCCTATGTAGGGATTAAACGTGTACTACATTAAGTTGCGTTTGGACCCGCTTCCTCAGAAATACGCACCTGAAAAATATGCCTTTATATAGAAATAAGATGTAATTTTTGCGTTCTATAATAAAAATAAGAATTGTGTTAGACAATGTGGTGTAGGATATTTAATGGTCGGCCTTGCCCGACTTCAATGTTCTTAATTGTTTTTTCTTCAATTTCTTTAAAACATTTTCTTATTTAAGAAGGCAATGTAATTTAATGGATGTTTGTAAACTTTCTGTTCCATACGATTATGGAAAGGGAAGGAAAGACTTCAAAAGTAGGACAAAACTTTCAATGAATTTTACAAACCTCTATTCAGCATCATCATTATTATCATTTTGTATATAATCCGTTTCATAGTTAATTTGTGTCAATTCTTGAAAAATTTTCTTAATTAAACGCCTTTCATTTCAATAATTTTGCCAAGGTAAAGTAAACGATCGATCCCTAGCCATCTTCGGTCACTTTCATTGAGCTCCGTGATGATGTGAATGTTGTTGCAGATGCTGTTGCTGCATGAGTTGGTGGTAGTGTTGTTGCTCGGCTGCCGCTACCGCATCAAACATGGGTGTATGTACTTCTCCCAAAAATTGTGGAGTAGGTGGCGGATTTGGATCAGCTAACTCGCCAATCAATGGCATATCAATATCTGCAGCATTTAAAGTATGCCCAGCAACTTCAGCTTGGCCGAAACCTAAGTGATATTGGGCATGAGCATGGCCCGTCTGCAAGTGACTGCTGTTGTCCACAATATGAGAATAGTGTTGAGAACCGGCAGCAGCAGCCGCCGTTGTGGCAGCAACATGTTGCTGTGGGGCAGCATCCATTTGGCCGAATTGTATGGGTGCCGCATCGGCCAAAGTAGCCGTGTCAGTATCCATGGGTTCGGGCGGCGGTTGCAAAGTTTCTGTTACATTACTCTCGTCCACAGCAGCCACCGATAAGTCTGTTTGCACACTGCCTGATTCTTCTTGCGGCTGATTACTATCATTTGCATCAATTTCATTGCCTTGCTCGCCATCTCGCTTTACCAAACCCAACATATCCAGCATATTACGTTTTACAGTATTCTCCTGAGCCGTCTCCAGCGAGGAATAGGCTGATTTATGCCCACAAGCAGCTAAATGATGAGCCATTTTATTACCGTTAGCTGTCGAAAAGCCACAAATACAGTGCATTTCATTGGCCAAAGGCAATTCCATAACATCTTTGGAGCCAGCACCATTGCAATCGGTGCCATGTTGAAACATGGCCCGTTCGCAGCAAGTTTTATAATTACATTTATTGCACTTTAGAACACCGCTGAAATAAAACAAAGTCGAAATCCTATATAATTAAATTCGTGAAATAGATTAAAATAAAATTCATGCACGGTCTTTTTTACCCGGATTTGATATAACACGCTTCCCCAATGACCGCCAATTAGCTTTGTCACGTGAATTTTTTGTTCAACGAATTTCAAAAATATTTTTTTTAATTTTTACTTCGTTAGTGACTTGGTCTACTATTGCGAATGTTCCAATTTTATGATCGTTTATGATCTCATTATGTTTCAACTTGAGCACAACGTTCCGTTATCCAGAATGTATTTTGGGTTCATTTCGTAGCATGCAATAATTTCAATTAAATTCTAAAAGTTGATTTTTATTTATTGATGCTTCAGTCCGTAGTAAACGTGCACGCTTGCTATCAAATAGCTATGAATAGTTGCGAAATTGATTTTTTTCCGAATTTCAATTTCCAATTTTTATATGTTCGACTTATGGGCTAAATTTTCATTAAACACTTTTTTTTTTTGTATTGAAAATGAATTGTGTGTTGAATATTTAGAGTTTTTTCATCTTATACGATTATTTCAAGTTGGGGAATATATCTCCAAATTTACCATATGTCGCATGAATGTTTTTTACACGGTTTTCTAAGGAACGCAATTACCGTCTGAACAAAAAGAGTTGGGTGTATTCAGCCCATCATATGAATACGACGCATCCCAAAAGCGAATTTTAAGATTAAACTTTGTATAAAAATTAATCGTTTTCTGGGGTTAAACGGAGGTAAATTTTTCCAATTAAAAAAGAAAATAGAAAAATTTGCGAGCAATTTTTCACTCCTTATCGACAAATAACTCATAAAGAACTTAACAAAAGAATTCAATTGAACTTCCTGTTTACGCCTGACAGACAAATTTACCGGCACTTTGAAAATTGCATCCTTTAAAAATAATCTTATGAAGATTTCCAACCAAAAAGAAAAATCAACTTACGTAAAATGGCCCTCGTTAATAATTTCAGAATTGCATTCAGCGCAAATAGATCCATCGATAAACGCATAGAATTCACCAAATTTCGATTGTGTGGTGAAAGGTAGGGGCTCACGATGATGAGAACGTACCTAAAATATTTTTATTCCTTTTATTTATTTTAAAAATGAAAAAATTGACTTCTCACCTTGGGTGGAGGTACCAACATGGAATTTCTTAATAATTGCCGTATATTTTGAGAATTTTTACTCAAACTGCTATGATGATTTGACGAATGTTGTTTTAAAGATCCTAGAAGTACGGAAAAAACCAAATCAGTATGTCGCAGTTCCTTCGAAAGTAAATTTTTACCTTTATCGATGAACGTTAAAGCGCATTTTTGGCATTTTAATTGCGTATCCCTTTTACCCAAATGTTGCCGCAAGTGCATGTAAAAGTTTTCAATATTACTCTGACTTAATTTCCCTTTATAGGAGAAACGGTATATCTACAGTAAATAAAATGAAAGAATTTAAAGATAAGTTCCAACACGTAATGGCTTCTGTGTTTCGCAACTTACATCCAAACAGTAAGGACATTGCAATATGTTTTGATGTTTGTGACCCTCGTAGAAATGCATGACAATGTCCCGATGTGACGATGAACGGTAACCGCAAGCTTGACAGCAATAGGGCAACTCAAGCAAGCTGTGCTTATTTTGCAAATGGGAAGTCAAAAAGTTCAAAGAATTGAAACGTTGCTGGCACAATAAACAACGAAATGATGGTGAATTAGAACTTTTAGTCTCCTTCGGATGCATTAATGAATAGTGCTTGTTGAGTTGCGTTTCAGAATTATGCTTTTCCAAGCAATACACGCACTGATGTTTGGTGTCTTTACCCTCGATAATAATATGCGAAACCAAGTGTTTTTGCAGCTTATCGTTCGAATCGAAAGTAGTGGCCGTATCGCAAATCGGACACTCTACACTCTTTGGATAGACTACGCCTGGATCCTCGTCTTTCTTTTCCGGTTTATAAGGAAATATTTCATAATACTCATCGTAGCCGTCCTGTATACCATAATACATTTCCTCGAGTCCCTTAAGATCTTCCTCTTCTTTCTCTTTCTTAACAACTTTAGCTTCTACGGCTGCTTTCTTGCTAGAACTGGCCGTACTGGTTTTTGACGAAGAAACCGAAGAGGCAGAAGTTTTTGAAGTCTTCGACGGCGCACTTTTGGCGGAACTCGTCGATTTTTTCGGCTCTTCTACTCGTTTTTTAGTAGTAGGGGTAACTGGTGGCTCTTCCTCCTTTTCTTTTTTAATATTCTTTATCTGAACTTTATCCATATTCACATAATCGGCTTCATTGATGGCTAATGTACGAAGGGGAGGAAAATAAATAATAAAAATTCGATCATTTCGAACAACCATTTCGTACCCAAAGTCTCTCCTTTTTATAACTGTGTTCTTAGAAAATTCTTAGGTTACTCCCAATTTTTTTTATGTACCTGAATGTTATTAAAATTTTCAAACGGACTATTTAACTGTAAGGTCACTCTCACAATTGAAAGTTCTTTGAATCTGGAACCAACAAGCTGACCATTTGGCCATTTCTTCTATGATCACTATGCCATGTGTATTGTATTTATGACGACTCGACTACTAACTACGGACGATATGAACATCTATAGGAATATGAGTTCCAACTTTTTACCTTTTTACTATTGCAAAATTTTTTAAGATCAAGAGCGTGCCTAATTTATGGTTAGATTTGTCGTTGCGTCGACAGTACTTGAAAGTATACACAAAATACAGATCTTCACAAAATATACACAATCTGAATATCGATAAAATTCTTCCTGTCTATTCGTTTCCGTTCGTGGACGACTGCTGAAGCTCGGAATTCACTAAATTTGAAAAAGTACGCTTGCAAGCACACAAATTGATCATCGAAAACATGGAAAAATGAAAAAGATGAATGGTCCTCATCCAAAATCTCCGCAAATATCAAAAAAAAAAACTGAAATGTGGGCTCCATAATGGAAATTAATCCAAAATCGTAGACAAATATTTTCTACGGCCAACTTTTTACGATCACAACGTAGTGTTTAGACATGGTGGGTATTAGAGATTTGGATCTTTCTCATTTGAAGATTTCTTACCACCGAAGGTGAATACGAAAGTAAATGGAGTTTGCAATCCTACTTTCGGTACTTTTTCCAACGTAAGGTTATTGTAATAGATTTATTTTGCAACATTTGCTTCGACCTTTCGGGATTTTTTTTTTAATTCTACCAAATTTTAAATTCAACAAACGGAAAGAAATTTTAGTCATTCCTTTGTGGCAGATAGGTATATAGCATTGTTATAGCTGAGCATATGCTTGTTGACCAATCAAGATCGTATTTGAATTAAACTACCGGATGGTCTACGCGGTTGTTAAGGTAGCATCTACTGCTGCGATTGGCCACTCACGTCCATTTTGAAATTTAATAGGTAGCCGTCATATGAGTTCAAGCTTTTTATCCTTTCTACTATTACTAAACGATTTCAGAACTTTTTCTGACTAAGATTATTCCCAATTCATAGGTTTCTAATGCATACTTCTCAATAACGTTACCTGATACTTTTCAGATTACTTCTCTATATTGTTAGCTGATATTTTTCAGCTTGCATGAATGTTTTGTAGCAGTGGTTAATAAAAGCATATGTTTTGAAAAATGGCCAATTAAAGCATAAAACTGTTTATAAAGTTCCCGGCACCTTTCACCAATAAATCGATAAACCAGTAAGACTAGTAGAACTCTGAGAGTATCTTCTAAGAACAATTTGTTACACTCACTCGCTCACGCTGGCTACATTAAAAAATTAATTTTATAAATACAAAATTATAAGCATGTTTGCACTACGGTTCGACACTACATGTACGTGTTATTTGCTACGCTCTACTTATTACAATCTACTCTAAAAAGTTTGTTAATTACAAGTATTGACAACAATGTTTTCTTTATTATCTAAGGTAACAAAAAGCATAATATACATATGTAGTTGAAAATATAAATTAGAACTAAATATACAAAAGTAGTTTAAAGACATTAAATAGAAAATTTTAAAAAAAATAAATATTTGCTTACTTTTTTCGTGGAATTTTTCATGTATAATAAAATCAATGAATTAAATAATAAAGTTTGTTTATAAAATTCAGTGAAATTTATTGTTTTAGTCCTTTTTTTTGTTATCATTTGTTTTTAGACATTTATTAAAGAAATTTAAAAATAAATAATATATTATGCTTTTTGTTTGAAGGAAGAAAAAAAAAGATACGATTTTTCAACACAATTTACATAGAGTTTAGGTAAAAATGAAAAATTATTTGAACAAGGATCAAATACTACGTTAACGCTTTAAAAATTTGAAATAAAAAGAAAAACATAATTACCCCGAAAAAGATATTGGAACCGATAGTTATCAAGGAAATGAAAATAAAATTCAATAATAAACCTGAGTCTGGGCAAAACAATGTAAATAATATCTAACAATTATCAATTATTTAACAAATCACATTTTAAGGCAGTAGAAATTGTTAGTCACACATGAATGATTCTGATCGGCAAAGGCTCTTCAAACAATTTCTTATGCTCTTTTTTTTCTAAACTCAACGTAATTTAAATTATATTTACTAACGTTTTTTCAAGCGTTTAGGTGTTGTATTTGGTGGCGTTTCTCTAACATTTGCCGGTACAATACTCCAGTCTTTGAAAGGGTTGGTAGCCACCTGTAATAAAAAAACAATAATATCAAAATTTTATTTAAAAAATTGATAAACTATTTTTTCAACTCACATGATATAAACGTTGAGTCAGCGATTCGCTGGTATTTAAACGTGTTTGTTCTGCAATATGTGCAGTGATACTATTAAATGCCTGCAAAGCATAAGTTCCGAATTGTTCGCGCCATACTAATTCGTCTAAAAATTGTTGTATCATTTGCCGGGAAAGTAAAGACAAAGTATTCTGAAACATTCTCGGTACGATACGTCTTAAATAATCCATACAGGCGGCATTTGTGTGCTTAGCATTATTATCAGCCACGGAAGCTTGCAAGACGTTTTTAAATCCCATGGAATATAAAGTCGCTTTGTCTACCGTCAAATCAATGCAAATAGTACTGTCTTTATTTACCCAACGAGTTAAAGGTTCCAAAATCACTTGAAAACGTTTTTTGTAATTGCGATCATTGTCAGTTAGCGGCTCTACAGCACGCAAACGTATCGTCTTTTCGGCGTAATCTAAAACTCCCAACACTTCGACTTTCAATTGACGCTGCGATCCATCCTGTGATGTTGTACCAAATGATATCACTCCAACTTCTACGTATTTGTCAGGACCACCAATTTTTTTCCACTTCTGATGAACAGCTAAAGTGCACACAGCCCTCAGCCAAGTGTAGACGCCTTTGATGTAAATGTTATCAACTTTTACCCATTGTACCACATTTTGTATATTAGTTTGGCAAGCCCAGTGATATATTAATTTTAGAATACACGAAGGTGGATGAGGAGCTCCTTCAAAAATCGACCCGTGAAATACCGAAACGAAACGAGTAGGACAACATTCACTAATCCAGACATAACCCCCGGTATAAGGAAATTTAGACGCGTCCGAGTAGACACCTAAAAATCATAAAATTAAAAATGGATTTCTTATTTCTTCTCCTCACTTACCTAATTTTAGTTCGGAAGTTTTGTGATTAGCGCATTTTTGTTCAGCCTTCAATAGACCTTCTTGTATTAACCACTCAGTAAACTTGTTAGGAGTCAACATCAACACTAATTTAACCTTAGAATCCAATTTATTACGTGTAGCTGACATGTCTTTGACCTTAAGCCACGGTTTAGCCAAAACCACCAACGAAGGAAATGTTTTGCCTTGCAACTTTGTCTCTTTATTTTCCTTAGATCCCTTGCCATCTTTGTTGTCTGAGCCAATCAGTAAACCGCCCACTGAACTATCTTCAGAAGGCCGAAAATTGGTTGTTGACGCTGTAGAGGGCGGCTCTACAGCCGCTTTGCCACCTTTAGGCGATTTAGCATCTTTTGAGGCCTTTGCTTTACTCACTTGTGGAGAAGCCTTTCCACTTGGTGTTTCCGCAGCAGCGCCTTTTTTACCTTTACTTGGTGTTGGATCAACTGGCTTCAATTTACCGGCTCCTGCAGCTATACGTTTGGCTAACGGAACATCGTCCTCTTCTTCGTCCGAGGTTTCAAGATACACAAAATTTGGCGCTCTTTTACGGCCGCTACGTGTGGGGCCTTTATCATTGGGAGTCTCGGACTTTCGTTTCGGCACAGTAGCTTCTTTTAGCTCCTGCAACACCTTACCTTTAAATGAATAGGCTTGGAAAACCTGACCATTAAACAATTCCTTGCCCTCGTTAATACTCAAAGCAGTTTTCAGCGCATTTTTTATAGCATTGTGTTCATTGGCAACCCTCTCATAAGCGGCTAATTGTGCTGCCGACAGCTCTTCTACCACGCACTCTAACTCTAAACTAATATTGCTTTTGGAAATTTTCATTATTCTTACGATTCACATTCACTTCGCTATATTTAGCACTAATAATTAGCTAATTTTAACAATTTCCCAAATTTTCCTACAATTATTTTTCACTACACTAATATTTTTCAATGAGAAAGTCTTCTTCACAAGAAAAAAATGGCGGCTAGCTTGTATAGTGCTGCCAACATCTATTACTAACGTGATATGTACAATATTTATGGCTAAATGTTACCATGTTTCAAAGATTATTAAATCAGGGGGGTGACTTAGTATGTAAAATTTGCCTTTCGCTGCTGTATTCAGCTATTTGGCAAAACCGACTGAATAAGAAAATGGAAGCTCACCTTTAGCTACGTGATTACCCCAACATTTTTAGCTAGCAGGTGCCCGCAGTAGATTTCGTTAATATGCAAATCGTGAAATTCGATATTCGCTTGTCTACTAAAATCTTAGCTGATGTTACAGATATTTAAACAACTTGCAAAATCAATTCCAACTGTTTGTGATTATCTCATCCAATTTAATACTAAAATTTATTGCAATAAATCACAAAAAGAAAGAAAACGATTACAACAATCTATGAGAGGACAGAGTTGAAAAATCCTAGCTACATTCGTTATTCATTCAACATATGTACGCGTGCTTAACACCTAAAAAGCCAAAAGGAAACATCAAACGAAATCTCATAAAAAAAGACAGTTAGAAAAAAATAACAGTTTCCTTATAAAATGCCTCTCTTTTTACTTTATGGCTAAGTGAAGTTAACACAAAACAAACCTTAATAAATATTTACTTAGAGATTTATATGCATAATTCTGCACTTTGATTACTCCTACGCCGTAAGCTTCCTGCGTTGACTTAAAGTTCGTTTCCCGCAAAATCTTCAAAAATGTGGGAACCGTTAATGATTATCAAATATTTTGTGGAGAAAGCAAATGTACCATAAGAGATAATCTACGTCATACATGGTGGATAAAGTTCAAGAGAATCGTCCCCAGGTTATTGATGGAAGGGAAATTTTTTTCGGTATAATATTTAATATATTTTATTTACATAACTCTGTTTTCAATATTTATGCACAGAACTGTAGAAGCTAAACGCACTCTGCCACGCCGAAAATAAGAATTTTTCAGCAAAGAAACTTTTTGTGGATGGATTACCGCGATGAATTTTGTTTAACAAAGTATTTTTCGGAATTTGGTAAAGTGGCTTCAATCAAAATACTTACAAATAAAACTACCGGAAAGTGTATAGGATTTGCTTTTGTAGAATAAAAGGTTAAATGAAAAATTCATTTCCTTTTTTTTTTTTTTAATCTATACATAAGTGATTTTTAATTAGATATCTAATGAAAACTTATAAATAAGTTTTTGAAATCGGCATCACTTAGCATAAGAAGCTGTCAGGTAATCTGTGATCAGTATATAATTTGGCTGAATTTAATGAATTTTGTGAGTGCAATTTCTCTTTCCTATTGTTTGGTCATAAAAAAAAGTTTTTTCTTTCTATAAATTTTTCATAAAAATATTGAATTCATGAACGTTTATTTCCCGCGATCACAGATACTATCATTTATGTACTTTATATATAATATTATTTATAAATAAAATAAGCAAAGCAAAATAATTATGTATTAACTTTAAGTTTTTAACTTACCCGCAGCTACAATAATTTTTTGGACATTTTAAATAAAATTATTTAAATTGGGCTCAGCCCATTGTTCGTTCACCTCTATGTGTGAATCCAAGAAAATAAGAACTTCACCTTCGCCTTCCAATGATAATAGCAATAGGTTTTACATTCTCTCAAATATTATATGAAGCTTTGCCAAAATATTGTTTGAAATTATGCGTTGACAATAACTCAAAGTGCATGTTTCGCTTTAGTTCTGTTTTAGCAAAAATGCACCATCCTTTTCAATGTAAAACTGGAAATCCGTTAAGTCATACGAAACTTGTACTTCAGTGGTTCGATTCCTACCAGTGAACGACTATATTTGGAAATAATTTTCACACATCAATAATAGTTTAGTTTATTTAATATGTTCAGTGAATGTCAAATCGGTTGAAGGACACGTCCACAACACCACGTAACTGAAAACGCCACAATAAATGTATCAAGGAACTTAGATTTGTAATTGTAAAGGTTAAGCCGAAATCATTGATGTAATAGAAATTTGTATATACAATATGATATATGTGTGTATATGCAATATGACATTTTTCGTTTAATAGAATTAGGGCTCCGTCTTGGTGTAATCGAATTTTTTACGGTAGTCATATTTTGCAAAAACATTAATAAAAAAAAAAGCCTTTGATAAGAGAAGAAATTTGTATTTTTTAATAATTTGCGGAAATAAAGAAAAAAAAGCAAGATGTGCATAAGTTTGTGAATGGATTGATAAAACTTAATACGTTACGGTATTACCTTACATACAATAAACAAAAAGCGAAACTTGTAAACTCATTATCTCGCACCTTTTGTCCCTTTCCTATGAAACTTTATTAATATAACGATAAAAACCACTTCTATAAGCGAATATTTGATTAATTAAATAACATAAACAATTTGTTATTGAGCTTTGGAGTCAAATTGTCAGTCAAAGCAAACTGCTTTCAAAAAGCAGCAACGTTTTCATAACAAAGATTTTATTATCATAACCTCGATAAAACAAGTAAGGACACTATAGTCTGACAAGGGTGACCATTACATACCCTGCATCACTTCGCCTACACTAGAGCTATTCACTCGGTTTGGGTGTTGTGAACAGTCATTATATGGGGAATGATCAAAAAAGCGGACCGATCTCAACCATTTTCCATAGCATGCGTCCATCGATGCAAACACGTCAGAGCACCAAATTTCATCATAATATCTCAAAAATTGTGATCTGTGGATTAAAAAAGGTTAAAAAACATATGAGTTCAATAAGTTACTGAACTCGCCGTGCACTGAAAGATGTGTTCTACGAAGTAGAGCAAAAGAAAATGATAAAAATGCACTTGTAAAAATGCACTTACCTTATATTAAGGTACTCTTTTTTATACTCAAGTTTCATTAACAAATTTTTTAAACTTATTTCACTTATAAAATGTTGTATATATTTTTTCAATACTTTTACAATATACAAAATTGTTTTTTACAATTTTATAACATATATTTTAATATTTTTATAAATTTTTCCCTTCTTCTTCTAAATTTTTAACTTTTTAATAATCTTTTTAATTTTTTTTTTCGAAATTTCGCACTTGATCTAAGATTGCTTTATCCATTTGCTAATTTTTTTAATTTCTAAAATGTTTAAATAAAATTCTTAGCGGTAAAAGTAGAAAAATACCAATAATTAATAAAGAATCTTTATTAACTCATGCAAGTTGCCGGTTGTAGATTGTATTTGATCATAACTCATGCAAGGTAACGTTTCTGGATTGTATTTTGATCATAACTCATGCAAGGTAACGTTTCTGAATTGTATCACTTTGTGTGTGTGTCCCCAAAATGCACAGCTTCTTATTTAAGACGAAGGCAGTGCCGTAATTTATACAGTTACAATAAACATGAAATTGTGAATAGTTAAAAAAAAAAAAAGAAAGTGACTTATCATAAAACAAAATAAAATTTAAATAAGAAATGCGTGATTCCGAGAGATCTTCTAGCTACCAACGATCCAGGCGTAGAACAGAGAGAGACAGAGAGCGCGATAGGGAGCGAGAAAGGGAACGTAGTAGTCGGGACAAAGAACGTAGTAGTCGTGACCGGGATCGTGATTATGACCGGGATTATTATTCTAGGCATCGTAAAAGTAAATCTAAGAAGTCGAAGCATTCAAAGAAATCCAAACATCGCCGACGTAGTCGCAGCTATAGTACATCCACATCTTCGTCTAACACCTCTCGCGAAAGCCGCAGCAGTCGCACTTCTAAGCACTCCAACTCCATTTCACGTAGTAGCAAGAGAGCTCTTAGCTCGGAATCAAATTCTCGCAGTACTTTCGCAAATGTCAACGCTAATAACACAACTGCGTCGATTACCAAGGGGATTGACTTGATGGATTTTAAAGTTCAAAAAGCTTTAGAGGTCATTGAGGAAGATGTATTTGCACCGAAGACTTTCTACAGCACTAGGGACCGCGAGGCCCCAGAGAAACCTAGTACTTCTGGTGACAAAGTGATAATTGATCTTAATGCTGAAACAGTAACATTTCCTAAGATAACAGATTCTGCAAATAATTGTTACACGGAAGATGAAATATTTCATCCGAATGTAAGTAATTAATAGAACTTCTTATTCATATTAACCACAGCATAATCAATATATTTTTAGTTTATTGGCGACGCCGAACAAAAACAGGATAAATGGATACATAAATTGTTTTTATATCGTCAAAAGTATATGACTGAGTAAATGTGGTTTAAAGCTAAAATATATCTGAACCGGTTTTACGCGCTCTTAGCAAAGCTTCTTCTGGTGTTAACAGTTCATTTTCTGAAGGCATTTCGGAACTTCCATCATCCTTTAGCTTTCCATTTTTAAAATCCTCTAAAACTTTTTGAGCATAGACAGCGTTAAATAAGTCTAAACTAGTAAATTCCGATTGTACTACATCTGCCGCTTTATAAGAAACATAAGGTTTTAACTTGCAATTCTCTAAATCGGGTACCACCAGTTCGGGTATCTTCTCAGGTATTTCGACATATTTCCCATTTATAAGGACACCGGTATCGCGCACACCTCTTTTATGTATAGCTACAGGAGGATTTAATTGCGTACGTTGAGCTTCCTTAACTGCTCTTGTGCCGCGTTTGTTGTAGACTAGAAATTTACGAAAGTTTCTTTTGCCTTGCAATGGAGAGCTGGTAGAAATCAAACGTTGTTGTAAATACAATATGACTGGCAATAGTTTTTTTGAGCTTTGCATTATTTACAAAAAGTTGTTCGCTAGCTTTCATTAAATAACTATTCTTTTTCTTTCGCAAAAGAGTTCACAATACCGCTACGAACAGCTGTTTGAGCAGTATTGCCAAGTGTTACTCTTTTCTAAATGATTGCTTGTTCGTTTAGTACACTTTTTTTATTCACAATTGTTGAGTTAGAGAATAAAACCCGTGAGGGTAAACAAATATTTTGATTCGCGTTCATTTTTTGTAATGAGTCGTTGCGTTCGATTGCAGATAATTTTTACTACATATATAGAAAGCACATTTAACGTTCGCTTGCTTGCTTTTTTCAATTTGAATCGCGCAGATGGAAAGTAATTTGTCTCGTAATTCCAAAAATAGATGGAAAGGCAGGTTTAAACAAACCGTTATCGCTATTCGCATTGCTTAGGCATATATATATTCTGTAACAGAATAGCGAGACTCATTTACGAAGGTTAGAAAGTTTTAATGGAACTAGTTTAAACCAACAAGCGTTTGCCGATCTCCAGCTTGCAGAATAATCCTGCATGTGAGATGGGCTTTCCATGGCTGGAGCAGCAAATATGAAAAATTGGGTATGATCCAAATCCTCCCCCCTCAGCAATTATTTAATGCAAATTTTATTATTTAAAGATAATCAGGATAAAACAACTTTCGCAACTTTCAAAAACTTTCCGATATTGTTTCACTTTTCCAATTCTTACAAAGTTGTTTGTAATTACTGCTGAAGTATTTTCAAATAGCTTTTATTGTAAATCTTTCAAATGACTTCCATTTTCATAGATCCAATTAGGCAAGACTATTTGCAATATTCTCGGCTATATCAGAGGGACTTGAGAAGATCTTCTTCAATTGGTGGATTTTCGTGGCTTGTTTAGTAACAAAATTCATACTGAAGAGATTGCTCGAGAATACGCTACGCCACAAAGTTTTCGACAAGGACTTCTGTCCTCTTATCACTAGTGGCGTATCACAAAGTCAAAGTATGTCTATAAATGTTACAAACTGAATAATAAACAATTATTCTCCCTGCGACCACTACGAAAAATGTGAGAACCACAAAAACCATTAAGAAAGTTAAACATTTAACAGGTTACTGCTCCCGGTATTTGTTCCTACGAAAGTTGTCGATAGTTTTTATAAATACCGGCTGATTGAATATTATAAACGACATTACGTTTTAAACCTTTAATATGTTAAAATACGCGTTTGAAAATTTATAGAATATAGTAAAATTAGAAAATAAAAATTAAAAATCCTAATATTCAAAAAAAAAAAATTGTTTTTTTTATATATAAATGAAATTATTTGTATAAAATATGTTAGTGCGCAAAGTGATGAGTTCGGCTTGGTTAAAAAAAAAGAAGCAAATTGCTAAAGTAATTATTTCCTACAAATTGGTGCAATCTACCAAGCATCAATTTGCGGAATTTATCCAGCGCCTCCATTTATTAATTTTCCAAAAATCCATTCTATTCTCAATTTGATATTAACCTCTGTGCTATAAGACTCTCAACTTTATGGTTCATGCAAATTGTTCTTATATTGCCTTCAGTTTATAAAGTCTTGCTGAACAAAAAATTATTAATAAAAATTTGGAAAAACTCAACGTGTATATTAGAAAAAGGGAAGGGTGTTTAAGGCAAATATAATATAGTATCAGTTGTCCTTGCTGGTTCTTTGTTTGTTGCAGCAGATTGACGCAAACTATTGTTTTTTTTTTTGTCTATATACTATACGTTTTATTTTATTTTATTATTGTGAATCGATCTCTTTCATTTCCACACTTGATTAAAATCTCTTATTCTCGACCGTTAGCTTTCCGTCTCAACTTCGGACATATAATGTATGTATGTCTAGTTCTTGTTTTAACAAAAAGAAGTAAATACACTACACACTGGTGTACAGTTATTCTTAAAAGAAGTTTTCAAAAAAACTCAGTATACCACCTCTAGGGTGAACAGAACATTGCAAGGCGGATAGACGGATATGCAAGCTTAAATCAATTCAGAATGTGAATTAATGAACGATGGATGTAATTCAAGCCCTTCGTGGTGTTATATAAACCGCACGAACTTAATATGCACTTGTACCATACGTAGTGTAGGATATAATAAGAGTGTTGATCAATATAGATAGAGCCACCTTTTATTATAGCGGACAGTTGAGAATTATTTTCTGAACTGAAGTTTCAAAATTTGGATTACGTCATATGATGTTTTGAGCATGCTTCGTTATGCGGGCTTTCATGCAAAGCATGCTGTTGCATGAAAATAATGTGTCATTTCTGGTGTCTTATTACCAAAACGAGTGAATAATTACTGTACTAGGCGAAGTAATGTAGGGTATCTAATAATCGGACTTGTGGCGATTTTTCTAAAGTCTATTCACTTTGTGATGAATACAATTTTATTCCTCCAAAACTTGAATTTTATTCCTCCAAAACAATGTAAGTTTTATTCCTCCAAAACAATGTAAATTCAAGTTTTGGAGGAATAAAATTTACATTGTTTTGGAGGAATAAAACTTAGATTGTTTTGGAGGAATAAAATTCAAGTGCACCGTCAAAAATTGTACGAAATATTCTTCAATTTATCTTCTTCCTTCAAATGCATTCAGCGAGTTAACAACTGCTGATTAGCCGCATCATTTGTTTGTTGTAAAGCCAGTACCGTGTTTGTTTTGTTATCGCAAATTCTGATGCTTTTTTCCAAGTTACTACTAAAAATTGTAGCGCTGAAAATTAAAATTAAACCTAACACTGGCAACTTCGTTTAGTATAGAGAATTTTTTAGTGCTGTAAAGTTGTGCAAATCAAGTGTCCGCGGACGAAGGTCCGAAAAATCTAAATTGTTTAATAAACATATAATAAAAACAATAAGAAACCATTTAAAAAAAAGTTGAAAATCTTTATATACACAAATATCAGGAAGACTTGATTAAGAATAAAAGTCTTATTGTGAATGAAATTAATTGTGGAAAGGATGTTTACTTAACGACAAGAATAAAGGGCCCATTGCCTAAAAACACTTTTCTTTTGTTAAAATAATTTAAAAAAAGCGACTTTCCTTCTAATGTAAAAGTTAATATCAAAAAACCATATTTAATACTTAAAGTCGTATATGAAGAACATTTCAAAGAGAAAAAATGTGTATACCTATGAACACTTATACAATTGATTCAAGTGATAATGGCTGCCATGGAGTTTTTAAGAAAAAAAAAAAAAAATATTAAAAAGCAAGCGGTGATATCATGAAAGCATGAATATGTAGTATGAGTTCGTGTGACCCTTTTAAAGCAGCGTTATTCAGGTCTTCAGTTGTGTATCTCTTTATGCTTCAATATGAAGTACCAGTTCTACTAATATATGTTAAAAACATGTTTGCACACACAAACAAACAAAGAAGCATTGAGAAATATGCAGTTGAGAATGTGGTAAGCTGTTTGGTCGCTTTGGTCCCCGCCCGGTGCCCTCATTGAAAACATATACATGCATGCATCCAGTATAAATCGGTGTGTATATACGAATAGGAATAAAGAACTTTAGTAAAGATGCACAATCGTTTATATGTATCTTTCCATATATTTGTTTAACACTGTGTAAATACTCACTTCATTATGCTTTTACAGTCTTTTTAATGCGATATTTTCTCTTTATAGGTTAATGGACTCTGTAAAATATGTAAGTTTTTTATATTTTTCAATTATTTCATCAATTTAAGCCTTTAATGAGATTATTCGAATGGAAATCTGAATATAATTTTTTGTTATTTAAAAAATTGATTTTTACCGTAAATGAAATTTGCTTTTTCACATCTCAATTTTTACCGATGGGGATATAATCCACGCCAAACCTTTCGATGATTCTTATAAATGTTTTTGTCAACTTTTGGTGCACTATATTATGAAAAAGTTCGAAAAATGTTTTAAAATTGTTGATAAATGCTCGCCTATTTATGGGCGTATGACGACATATTTTAACTTCATATGTGAGACTTATTGCATATAACCACTTGACTGTATGATATTCCCTCATTTGGACATATAAGCCATATTTCTTTGATTTTGCCCATGCAAACTCCATATCCAAAAAATATTTTTATATATATGTGAGCCCAACATAATAGAGCAGAGATAAACATTGTGATGTTGTCCTCAAGCTTGTCAAGCATAGTCTATATATGATATTATTTCTGCAGCGTAAATTTTAGCAGCACAAATATTGGGTAAAAATGTTCATCTTAATATTATATCTATTGAACTAGAACTCGATAGTTGAGTACGGCCCACCATTAAATACCCTGCGCAGCTTCGTCTAATGTAGTTATTCATATATCGAGTTTTCAAAATAAGTCTTTGTATAGTGAGTGGTGGCAGAAAAGGTGCGATCCGAAAAATTTGTCCTTGGAACAAAACGCGTCAGCTTACCAAATTTCATTACAATATCTCAAAAATTGAACACGAGAGAACACGACTGGTAGAAAGACAGGCAAGCTTAAAATCAGTTTCTGAATCGATCGGTATAATAGAAAGTGGATCTATCCCAAGTCCTTCTATGTATTGCTTAAATGCTGACGAACTTAATGTACCCTTGTACTACAAGATATAAAAAAAAGAAAACAGGGTATGGGTTCAGAATCACAACACATTTTTCCAATTAAGTTTTGTTTGCATTACTTTATCTGTTTAACAATTGATTCGGATTTTTTTTATCCAATTGTGATGATGCGTGTTTCCGCAGATGTTGATTAATTTCTTATCACACGCAATAGTAAATAATGTTCTATAGCAATGTTTAGTTTTCCAAAACAAACATTTGCATCAGATATCTGTCTGCGTTTCAAGCAGGCAGGGGCAACCGCCGGCCCGGTACGTTTAGAATTTCAAATAACTCAATTCGCTTGCCCATAGCAACTCTGCAAACGGACTGTATCTTCGTTCGCCTCCGGCTCAGTTGCGCAACTATCAAATTAAAGGGGCTTTTAAGCGTCTTTTTTTGTCCATTAGGCCACGATTGGCCATATTCTGAAAAAATGTATCCCCTCTTGGCTTAAAGCAATGAACGCGTATTGTCGAGTAAATGGAATACTCGAGTAAATGCTTTATTAGTTGTCATACGTTTTCAACCAATACTACTATGCGAGTAGTCGAAGCAGTGGAAGTATCATGGGCAATGGTAATTAGAAATATGTTTTCTGTGTATGTGCAGGAAATCATTAACATTCTAAATTTGTGAAAATTATCAAAGAAAAGATTTCTTCCTGGCTTAAAAAAATTAACTCAACTCTTTTGCAGACAATACGTGGTCCATAAAAAACGCCCGCACTCCCTATACGCGCTGCTTCTCTGATAAAAATTTGATCGTTAGCTAAAAATAATACAAAAATGTATGTATCTTTGATTAACATAAGTTCTCGGATTAATTTTTTATGTGCGCTAATAAGATTTTAGTGATCCCAGCTTCGTAAAAGTTTTTTTTAAAATAAAATCTTTATCACTAAAGAGAGGAAATCCATATATTCTTGGCTGACACGGGGGCCGTGAAATCGTTTGTTGGAAATCTCAAGGCTCTGTAATCAAATTGAGAGATAAAACTTCATTTGACAACCTAAACCATCTAAACCATCATTCCGTGAAGAAAACTTTGCTCCAGTACATTTTAGAACCATTAACACCTGCTTGAGGTAAGGGATAGTGCAGAGCGAAGTCAACTTTTCTTAAGTTCTGTTGTTGTTTTCTTAGAAACAATGATTTCAAATCGCTGACGTTAAACAGTGAATGCAGAGAGGGGCGAGTAACATTGGGTTTATAAGGATTCGAAAGGTTAATTGTTTATACATTCACTTGAACTTTAAAAAAAAAAAAAATATCGTTTTTGTAGACTTGCATTCCAAGCCGTGAAACGGCGTTGTGTCTCGCATCACTAAAGTGTCTGCAAATTGTACCCATTTCCGAAACATGGAAGTTTAACGTCAGATTTTCCTTTTCGTTTGTAGTAACTGGATACCCCGTTCGTCTGCTAACAGTTTGCCACTAAAGCAATAGTGCTTGCAAAAGTTTGAATAAAAAGTAGTGTATATATGACCACTTAGTATCCACAGAACAGAAGCTTGAGAGAGGGCGTTGTCTGCTTGCAAAAAGAAGCAAAACTGTCTAACTAGAAATTAGCAGCATATATATTTCTAAGTGAAAGTACCGACGTCGGCGTTTGTAGACACCATCTGAAAAGTCTTTAAAAAAAAAAGGCGAGTTGTAATGAAGAGCGCATTTCTTGGAGCGAGCTAAAGAGATATGAACAAATTGACCGGTTCATACTAACTAAGCTATTTCAGCAAGTCCGTGAATATTCATTCGACACATATTTGACTCTCACTTTTTATCACGGTATCAAAGTATATACATACATACAGACCTAGCAGACGAATTAGAACGAAAATGAATCATGCCAGTAACAAGTGGGAGACGTGATCGCGTACCCATGGCCATTGACAAAGAAAACCGGGCATAAATTTATTGAAAGTTTTAAAAGAAGGTACAGTTTCCCCTGATAGAACACGCAGAAGGTGGTTCGAAACATTTCAAATAGGCTATATTTCGATCTCTCTTATAAGCCACGCTCTGAGCGAGCATCTATGATCGACGTTTATACTGCCAAGTTCATGTTAGAGCAACGTCTTTTTTTGATAACATCGGCCCAATAAACGATTTCGGACCATATTCGATTATTAGAATTCTATAAATGGATAGAACTTTCCGGTGGGCTTAATAACTTTGTAACTTGTTTTATTAGTTTGAAGTCTCTCAACTTCCATTTCATTTTACATATATGTAAACTAACTTGTCGATCGATATTTAATTGTGAATTTTTTTCCAGTTGTAACGTTTGCAACATATTTGCCTCTTCTGCTATGATTGAGCATTACGTCATCTTTAAAGAAGTTCGCTGAAACGACAGAAATCCCAGCATGGATTTGGTACTTATAAAATTTGTCTAATTGTCTACACAAGTATCATCATCAAAAAAAAACTTAGCAAATAATTCATAACAAGAAAATTGTGATTGACGTCGAACTTTTCACCTCCACTCCACTTAAGTAACATCACTAAGTATAAACAATGAGAAAAGTATATCATTGTTCTTTATATAATCCTGTCAATCATATATTGCCATTTATATTATATGTATGTGTATGTGTATGGAACCAATAGATTAGTAAGTCTCGTTACAGGTGCAACAAACATCATCATCAAAAATCCAAACAAACCAAACCAACTGCAAACTGCTGCATCTTCGTCAACTAAATCTTATCTTTATTACTACATTAAATATTTTAATATATCTATAATATATATATATATCAAATATATATATATATATATATAAACGCGATAAAAGATGATCGCTAATAAAAGCACTTAAAATGCAATTTTTTATTAAAATAATTTCTCTGAATTTGAAATGAAAAAATTTTTAGCGCCCAAATATCAAACTGCGTACGCCTGCGAAGGTAAGAAACTAACAATCGAATGCGAACCAGGCGATCTGATTAATTTGATACGAGCCAATTATGGACGTTTCTCTATAACGATATGTAATGATCATGGCAATATGGAGTGGAGTGTAAATTGTATGTTTCCAAAGAGTTTGACGGTTTTAAATTCAAGGTATAAAGACAGAAAGGCAAGATTTAAAAGGAGTTACCGTGATATATATATTTTTTCTTTTTTGACGATAGATGTGCTCATAAGCAGAGCTGCAGTGTATTAGCGACGACTAGTATGTTTGGGGACCCTTGTCCGGGAACGCATAAATATTTAGAAGCCCATTATCAGTGCATTTCGGCCTTACAAACTTCAACGACCACCAGCCGACCTAGTCCACCACCTTGGGTGCTATCGAATGGTCCTCCTTTATTACCTAACGGTAGCAGCTCTTCAATTATACCTGCCATTGTATCGCCACCTTTACAGCCCGCCGCCGTGCCACCGCGTTTACCCCTACCGGGTGCGAGTAATGGTAACGTAGTGCCACCAACTGTTCCAAATGGGGGCATTTGGAATCAAATACCTTCTTCACCAGGGCCACCTACTGCACATACTACATTACCGGGCGGACGTTTAAAAGCTGGTTATAATCAAACTGCCTCAAAAAGTCCAACAAGACATGACGGTTTACCACCCCCACCTCAGTTACATCATCACCATCATCAAACAGGATCAGGTTCGACGGGAGCAGGACATCATAGTAACGCAGACGTAGGACTTAAAGACACAAATCCTACGCATAAAACAGTAGAAGAAACGAAAACGAATAAAAATTCTGCTGCAATACCCACCAATAGCACTTCACCGCCAAATACCCGTATACTTACGGGAGTGGGTGGTACTGGAAGTGATGATGGTATTCTATTAACTGCCAAAACTACAGCCAGAGGCCAGCAACAGCAGCAGCAGCCATCAACCTCTTCACTGCCTATCGATTCTACTACGACATCTTCGGATGGCACGAACAACAGCAGCGTTTCTCAAGGTTCCTCTGGTCTGATACGAACTATTAATAATATAAACGTAAATATCGGTCTGGGAGGAGAAGATGAAACAAATATGTTCTGTCGCCCAACTAACGCCCGCAATCTTTTCTGGAATGTGACCCGAGTGGGCGATGTTAATGTGCAACCATGTCCTGGTGGCGCCACTGGCATAGCTAAGTGGCGTTGCGTACTTATGAAGCGAATCTCTTTAGATGATGAATATTTTTTTGATACAACCACTACCAAAACACCCATTTGTAATGGCACGAACTGTGATACCGCAAAAATTAATTCAAAATTACGGAACTTTGAACCCACCTGGCATCCTTTGACACCCGATCTGACCCAGTGCCGTAGCTTATGGTTAAACAACCTAGAAGTGCGTGTAAATCAACGAGATTCTTCTCTTATATCAATAGCAAACGATTTGTCGGAGGTAACTAGTAGCAAAACGCTTTACGGCGGCGATATGTTGGTTACAACGAAAATCATACAAACGATGTCGGAGAAAATGTTTCACGACAAGGAGACTTCTCCCGATCAGCATTTACGAGAGGCTATGATTTTGGAATTATTGCAAGGTGTGGTAAAGACAGGTTCTAATCTGTTGGATGAATCGCAGTTATCCTCTTGGTTGGATCTTAATCAGGAAGATCAAATGCGTGTAGCCACTTCTTTATTGACAGGATTAGAGGATAATGCTTTCCTATTGGCTGATACGATAATACGGGAAAGGAATGTAGTACAAAAAGTGAAAAATATACGTAAGTTATATAAGAAGAATTGATTGAAATCGAAAAGAGAAACAAATGGTTTTAATATTTTAAAATCTTACGTAGTGCTCTCGGTAAGAGTATTGGAAACTAAAAGCATACAAAACAACGAGATATTTCCCGATGTTGAGCAATGGCAGATCTCAGATGATCGCATAGAATTACCTAGGGCGGCTTTAATCGAAAATAGCGAGGGTGGTTTAGTGCGCATAGTGTTTGCAGCCTTTGATCGCTTGGAATCTATATTGAAGCCGTCTTATGATCACTTTGATTTAAAGACCGCTCGCAGTTATAGTAGGTTTTTTGAACTAAAAGTTACAAATGGATTAAAAGATGTTATTATTTTCTCTTTAGTACGCAACACAGCCGTTTTATCGAATGATACGGATTCTTTAAATTCTGTGCTGCAACAACGTTTACGAATTTTAAATAGTAAAGTGATATCGGCTAGTCTGGGAAAAGGTCGCCATATACAACTCTCACAACCTATCAAATTGATTTTAAGACATCTGAAAGTCGAAAATGTTACAAATCCGACATGCGTTTTTTGGAATTACATTGACCAGTACGTAGGATACGATATCAAACGGAACACAATAATAGCAAAACTACTTTTCTTTTGTATATCTATTTAGTGCTTGGTCTGCTAATGGTTGCGTTTTGGAATCCACCAATCGCACTCACAGCGTGTGCATGTGCAATCACTTGACGAATTTTGCAATACTAATGGATGTCCTGGATGAACATACGCATTCTCTATTTACTATGTTCGACGGGAATATGCGTATACTGATCTATGTCAGCATTTCGATATGCTTGGTGTTCATAATTATAGCTTTACTCACACTGAAAATTTTTAATGGAATATTTATCAAGGTAAGACCATCAACGAGGACAGATCCTTTGAGCCATTCGCGACGGGGCGGCAGTAATCGTCGTCCAAATAACATTGTGGATCAGACTCATGAATCTATAGCGATTGCTAATGCCGTCGCCAATACATCAACACAAATTTCGGCCACAGCCAACACCACCGCCACCAATAATATACAACAATTGCAACAGCAATTAAATTTGCAACACTTGCAAAATATAGCTCCCGCCAATATGACGGCTAACAATTTTATACAACACAATTCTATTCGTAATTCGAATCGTAACAATCTCAATGCTAATAATTTTCATATGCAACAACAATTGCAACAGCAACAGCAACAACAGGTTGTAGCAGCTGCTGCTGCCGCTGTCGTGGTAGCGAACAGTAATCAACGTAACTTGCAAATGAATAATTTGAACTTAAATCTCAATTTGCAACCGCCGCACAATCATGGCCACAATTTGAATCATTCGCATAACAATAGTCAAATGGAGACATCCATGTCTAATACGTCTGCGGCCGCTGTGGCCGCTGCCGCAACAATAGCGGCTGCCTTGCAGCAACATGCCGGCTCAAGTGGTGGTAGCGGTGTTGGCGGTGGCAGTAATAATTTGAATGTGAACACTACACGAAATCTTAATCACAGTAATATAAATAATTCTGACCCAAATAATATTATAATGCAAGGAAATATGGATGATTTACAATATAAGTGGTGGTGGTGGTGAAAACAAAAAAAAAAAATTTTTTTTCTTTTTGTATTAGAAATAAGTTTTACATTAGTTGTATTTAAGTTTCTTCTCTTAACCCTTAGGCAAACTTAGTAAAATGATTTAAAACCATTTAATAACAACATTAACTTTGCTTTGTGATATATTTTTTAAGTAGTTGTGTTCTTTTTCTTTCATCTCCTTAATTAAAATTTTCGAAAAATCCTTTTTTAAAAAAAAAAAAAAGTGTTATTAACTTTACTATGCCTTCAAAGTATTTCGATAATTTTGTTAATTTATTTTAATTTTATTTAAAGAGAAAATTTTTGTGTAATATTTTAATTTAGCACTCATTTCAATCAAAACTCTGAAGCATTTTCATATAAATATTTATATAAATATATATTTTCATATTTTTGTGTAAAATGTTTTGTTTTTCATATAAAATAAATTATAAATAAAATTAATTTATGTTAATGTAATTAAAACATTTCATATGTAATCCTGCGTATGCGTGCTCTTTTACGTTGGTATCCTTCTTTGTTTTTTTTTTTCATTTGTTATGTTTGCTTTTTCCTATATAATTTAAAATTTCTTTTCTTTTACTTCACCACCAACCACCAAAAAAAAAGAAAAATATTTTGCTTTGAACTAAAAAAAAGAAAGAAAATCCAATTTTATATTAAGAACAAACAAAAAATTGAATCGGGAAAGAGGCTTGCTTAAGTTTTGAAGTTAAAACATCGAAATCTTTCAGTTGGTTTAAAATTTTAATTAAATTTGCTTCGAAATTTTTTGCGCGGTTTAGAAAAAAATCTTTATTCTAAGCTCAAAACAAAACATATAAAGCAATTCTTCTTTGTTTTTTTTTTTTTTTTTTTTGATATTTTTCCTTATATTGTGAAATCATCAACTTTTTTTTAATATTTTCTTGCTTTTTTCTCTTCTCCTGCTTCGCTATCGAAATTTTAAATCCATTATCTGTTCTCTCTTCTTTTCTTTTTTTTTTCTGTTTACTCTTATTCTCTTTACAGTCTGCTCGCACTTCAATTTATCGCAGCATTTATATTTGTTTATTTATAATCGAATTGTTGTTCTTGTTTGGTATCGAACAAACTGAGACGAGCATATTTTGCGGTTTCACTACAGTGTTTTTACATTGTACCATATTGACTGCAATTGCATGGTTTTGCTTTGAAGGTAAGTGTTGTGTTTAGAAATACGAATATACAATGTGTGCTTAGTGCTACTACCAATGTCCTTACTGTGTAAGGAGTGTTGAGAAGTGAAATTTGCACAAATGCTATTTTGAGAAAAAACTTATGCGCAGCATTTTAACCGCAAGCTTAACGAAAACTTTCCTATCAACCGGCCCCGCCTTTTTTTTCTATTAATGGCTTCAGCAAGTCGCAGCTTTTCAAAGTTTTAGAGATTTCAAAATGGACACCGACGTCGCAGATGCGCGCCGTAGTTAAATGATTCATTTCAAAGTTTAATATCAAGGACTTTTTCCGTATAATCGAGCCAATGACCTTCACAAAGTGTCTTTGAATTTTTGGAAAATCTTCAATTCATCTCTACTATCTCGTGCTGTCGTATTAATTATCAAATTTTCTTTTGTCACAAGCTAAATCGCTATATACCCGGGTGTATGTCGTTTTATGCTTTCGTGGAGGGCATTCTTTTTCAATTTCCTTGTACTATATTCTACATTTAATATTTTTTTGTTAAGTTGGGGCATTCCCGCACTTTAAAAATGCTTTTACAGCTATGTTAAACAAACAAGCTTAAAGGAAGTTCAGTTCAAAAATATCGCATGTTTCCAGATGGACAGAGTAAAACGGGGGTGTATAGAAAAACTTAAAATATTCGCGACAAAGTTTTGTGACCGATCAAATAATAATAATAAATATACACGTTTTTGCACGTTTTTACCTGTTTTCGAAGCTGATGAGCGCTTGCCGCCATTTTGCTCCTGGCAGATTTGGCACATAACACTCGTCGACGAGAATATCCTTCGTATGCAAGTACAAAATTATCGATTTTATTGCAAACTGCGCGAGACGACTTGAAGGGATCTCACTTTGTTAAAATTATCAAGCAATTATCGGAAGCAGGGAAAAGTTTCTTTAATTGCTCCGCATCTCTCAATATTTTTTCTGGGACATTTGGAGCATTCTGGATGAAGTTTTGTAACCAATCTAGTGCTACAGTAATAAATTTGTCTGCAGATGAACTAGCCGTCCTCCTTCTTCGCTACAATGATGTGCTCGCCCCCTCTAATAGTATTATGAAAATTAATCCATATTGCATTTGCTTCTTAACAAATACGAGTTGCCTTTATAAACCACTTTTACAACAAAATAGTAGAAAACACTTTCCTTGTTACAACTTTCAACACGATGCACTTATAACTCACTGTTCGCATAAAAAAAGCTACTAAGGCTGCTACTGAAAAGGCCTCGACTTCTTACTACAAAAACTAGCATACGTAGAATTCCGGGAATTACTTTTGGGCAATGTTGCGACATGTAAAAAGGTTTTGTGGACTTTCTGGGAGTTACATTTTGCAATTTCTATGGCATAGAACTAAAAGATACGCCATGTAATTGTCTTTTTGTCCACCTGTGCATTTAAAGTCGAATTTTGTTTTAACAACAAGTGCCACTTCACACGAATCATCGTGTAACACGTTCGCGGACGTGAATGGCTATTGCATTCGTTTTCGTTATGATGCAACATAACATGAATGCTATAGCAGTCAAATTTTAAAGCCAACTATTTCTTTTTTAAATTTATATAACCTTGGAGTTTTTTAATTATCCCATTTGCCGATGTATTGATTAACTGATTATTTAGGTTTTTCCAAATTAGTTGATTTTTTTTTCTCTGTGCATTTACAAATTCACTTTCAATTCATAAATGTCTAGATAGAGAGCAGCTTGTCCTTCTCATTTTCCCTTTTTTTTCATGTTTTCTCTTATCTGAATGTTATAGCATTCGTTGCACATATCTTTTAACTGTCCTTCGAAAACGTATTCAATCAGATTTCAGATATCACAACTAATTTTAAAATAAGTAAGAAAATCAGATTCGGTCATGAGCTATTCTTCTACACCGATCATCGCGATCCTAAAAAAAAAAAAAGGAGAAGAACTACATTTTCACGCTCTATATAATATTTGCTAGGCCCTAGTGATTTTTTTTTAATGTCAGACTAAAGGCCCAAATTTATATGGTATATGTGTTGTAGTTTATGAGTAACAAGCAAATGTGTTCATAGTTTTTGTTATAGGGCGTAGGCGCGTCCCGTGAAAAGTACATTTTCATGTAATTTTCAAATTCTTTTGCAAGTTTGTAAGCGATATCTTCATTTTTGCGAACGGAAGGGTGTTTATCGTAGGACACTTCACAATTGCGCATTCCAAATTTGAAAGTGGCCAAGGATTTATATATTTATGGTGTTTTTAAAGCTTGCATTAATCTGCGCATTATAAAGGTTTTGAAAAAAAAAGAAGAAATTGTGACACACTATAAAATTGAATAGACGTGGCCTATTTTTGCATTTTGTACAGATGATATATAGCGAGGCCCATAGAACATACGTTCGAATTTCTAAAGATCTATATGCTGTAGTTTAAGAGTAAAGAGCTAAAAACCAGTCTTTTACTCCTTTTGAAAAGCAGAGGTGTCCTTATTTTATGTAATACTGTAGACGTGCCCTTTGATAGATTTGGACCATTTTCAATACCATCCTGCATGCGGGAACTTTCAATGTTTCTGCGAAATTTGAGGTCGATAACTTCAATTTTGGCGGTCAGGATTATGTTTACAGTAGACATTACACGGACGGACACACGGACAAGCTTAAATTCATTGAAAATCTGATGCTGATCGAAAATATATATACTACCTTTTGGAAATTTTGAGAAAATGAATATTCCCCTCATACTTGGGTAATGGAGAGAGTAAATTGAGTCAACTAGATCGGTACTAAAGTGCCTTAATAACCGACCAAACTCAGCGTTAAAAACTATTTGTCTTATGAAAAGTAGAAGCACTTCTTAGCTACCTTCCTAACACTACGTCACCAACCGCACATGCTTAACGCACCTTAATTCATGACCTCTTGACCTCAAGTTTTAAATGCGCCTTCATAATAGCATTCTCTAGGTAGGTTCTTGAGCACTTTACCATAAGAAAACGGTTTTGGTTTCGATAAGGATATGTTTCGTTTTTCGAGAAAATACACTAGAAATCGGGGTGAAGCTACCATTAAAATTTGAACGTTATGTTAGGGCTAGGTCATGATGTATAGTTTCGAGAAGCACGCGAATAAACTTCTCGATAAAAACTTCGTCATTTCTGTGTCCCAGGTAAAGAATTCGATGTGCCTTTAAATCGTTTGAAAATTTTCGAATGTTGAAGGGATGATCTAGGGCGATGAAGCCAATTCCCGTTTTCTGATTCTTGAAAGTACGTGAGGGACATAATATCAATAAAATATTTAACTTTATTCAAGCGATTAGACTAAATATGTAGTCAACTTTTTAAAAGGAAAAATCTACAACCGACAGATAGTCTTGATTGCTAGTGCTCACCGTACTATTCTTGTTCTAGAATTTATTTCTTTTGGTCCAAATAAATTATAATAATTATTAGGGCGATACACAATTTCTTTTTGAAACTCATAAAGGAATCCCTTCAACTAAAGGGATAGAAATGAAATTAAAAATTAGTTTCTTGAGAATTTCATTCACTTTTCATGAACATAGCTTTCGGACAGAGTTGGATTTGGGCCAATTAAAAAACAACAAATAATGTTCACATTCTTGTTGAAATTATGTACAAATCACTACCTGAATGTATGCTTTAACCTTTTGCAATCCATTGCCATAAATATATGGGATGACAGGCAAAGTTTAACTACAAATCCACCGACACCTGTAAGATGACCTGAGCCAGATCAGACTTAATGGAAAGCTACCTATAACACAGAAGTGTAGTCTTAACCTTTATTTAACCTTTAACTTTCAGTGTCCGTGACAAAAACCAAATTGGTCTGGAATTGCTGGTAGGTGGCTGAAATCTTGTTCTTGTAAACAAAAAGACAGTCAACAACCTATTATAGTGTTGTCCGATATCGAATACAGAACACCTTAAAGGTACATCGAAACTGACAATTAGCAAGCTGTAAAGTCTCTTTCGTTTGGTTAGCATTAGGCGCATAATTCATTTGAGATCGACTTTTTTTAATGAATATTGAAAGCTTTTTAAAAACAATCAACTTTGTGTTGTCCGATCAAGTGAGTAAAGTTCGGAGACTCATTCTCTATGAAAGAAAAAGCCTGAAGTTACTGTTTCAAATGCAATGTCTGATGATCATGCAGTCGATCCGGTTTCATGGACGTACTGAAAGGCATTTTGCAACTTCGGTGAGTTGGTCCGAGTGAAAATTCATTGTAGCTGATCGATTTCACAAAGCATGGATCAAGGAGATACAGCTTTTTCGACTGTATGTTATTGTGCCCATTGTGTGTTGCATAGTTGTCTTCTTATGGTTCGGGCATTGTATTTTGTATATGAGTTCTACTCATATATTTAGGAACATCAAATTTAAGCACTATTTTGTTTAGAGAGAAGCTGGAAATTTGGGCCTTGTCTCGACTAGTGTTTAAGGGCGCGGAACGCGACTTGTTCGAGGTTTGGGGAAACTATAATCCTGGTCGTTTTGGTTACATCGTATACGCGATGCGGTTATAAAGTTTAAAGGGATCACTTTCGAGTGGAAGAGTGAATTTTATCAGTACGTCTTATGTTCTTTTTGCGGCAATTTAAAGTTAAAGTAAAGTTGAAGAAGGATAATTACATCATATTAAGCTGTTTTGTAAAACTTAAGCGCGATCCACGTAATTCGTGTAATAATAATTAAATAATTGATTGAATTTTTCGATTTTAAAGGCGTTAGCGCCCGACAACTTAAGTCGGCAACTTAACGGCAAATTAAATTTATTTCTAAAGATTGTTTGTGACCGGAACTTTTTTCTTTATGCTAAGCTAAATTTCCATTTATCAATTTTAACAGCATTCCAATCGTATACAACTTTAACCACCGACGATATATTGCTTGAGGTCGATCAGACTTCAAAAGTGAATTGTTACTATTTATTATCGTATGGCCTATCCTTCACAATAGTGGCTATTTCGTCAGCCATAAATCCCAACACATATACACAAAACGATTATTGTGTACTAATGGAGGCGAATACATTGTTTTATGTCACCTTTATAACGCCCATTATGTTTTTCTTAATGGTAAGCGTTTTTTCATTCTTGAAATACTTTCGTGAACATAGCAGTGTACTTATAACGTGTATTTATATTTGAACTTGAAAGGGTGCTTTATGTTACACATTTCTTTCGTGGGTCATTATGTGTCGCAAATCACGGTCGGCTTTGAAGAACAAAGAGCATACACGGTTAGCGAACGTGCGGTAAGGAAATACATTCATTGAAGTCTAAATAATTGTAGTCTTAGTTCGTGAACTCTGTATATTGCTTTTAGCTTCGACATACGATGTTCTTTTATATTTTTGATATTATTATGTACGGTTTGGTCTATGGCTTATTTGTATTTGCGGAATTCTAAATTGGATGATGAAGCGGCCCAAATTTATGGCTATCTATTTATAAGTTCCAATACCTTAATGGGAATCTACATATTCGTTTTTCATTGTATACAAAATGAAAAGGTAAACATTCTTTGATTACATTATCGTTCCCACTTTATATAAAAGTTGCTTATTACCGTAGATACGGCGAGAGTACAGAAAATATGTGCGGCAGAATTCTTGGTTACCGAAATGCTTACGTTGCTCGAAGACTTCAATATCTTCGGGCATTGTTGGTGGGGGTAGCGCTTGCGGTATGACAGCCGCCGGAATTACAAGTACATTAAACAGCAATTCGAACGTTATAGGTTCCACTATATCTAGCGGCCAGATTAAGAAGACCAAAATCCCCTTGGAAAGCAATGATGCGAATGAAAATGAAGAAGAGATGGGTAATATCATAGCTTCAACAGAAGATGCAATAATAGCGTCGAGTGATTGTGAATTAAGTGAGGGAAAAACGAGGCGGTCTGGTAATGTTGTAAGTAGTAATGTTCTGGCAGTCGGTAATGGGGGCGTAAATGGAAAAACTGTAATTAAGGCAAACAATTTGATACAACCGCATGTTAAAAATGATCATACACCAAATCAGGTGTCTTTAGACCGCAGTAACCATAGCATAGGTGCGGCCGGAACTTCAGGTACATTACGTTCCAACGGCGGCCTTCGTACACCTAGTGCGGGACATACATCACCTACTTCGTCGGTAAGTTCAACACATTTAATATTTGGACACGGCCACAAAGCACAACAACAGGTAGCTGCCGGAAATTTACAAAATGCAGGCCCTCAGGAAGCCTTTTACCATCAGCCCGACTATTATGGCTGGCAGCAAAAGCCTGCTTCGGCAACGAAAATGCAATCTAGGGATTTTCACGGTACAAGTATCGTCAGCCAACAACCTCACGAATTCTTTTATTGGACTCAAAAACACCAACAGGGCCACAATAAGAAAAAGCGAGGCAGCAATACTGGTTCGGATTCACCAAGTGGTTCCTTGCATTCACGCAATACTACCGCGTCCCAGCAAATACTTTTCTACCCTTCTTATAAAAAGACCACTATAAAGCAGCAACAAGCTCAACAATCACCACATCAGCAGTACGCGCATTACGCGGAAACTTTCGACTCTGGGCCGGCCGCCTACTACCAGCAGCAGCAGCAACAACAACAGCGAAGACTTCATCATCAGTATTTGCAACAGCAGCAACAACAACAGCAACAAATGTCTTCGGACGATGAGCAAATGGAACCAGCAGCTCATGCCCATTTATTGCAACAAATGACGCGACGCGGGGTAGTAGGAAGCGAATTAAGTATGCCGTCTACATCACTTGTAAGCGCTAACCAGCAACGCTACTATAATAGAAATAAGCATTCCAACTGTGATTTAAATCAGCCGCCACAAGATTACGAACGTCGTAGTATCGGTGGCAGCGGTAGTGGCGGAGGCGAAGCCTATTACAATCAAGGGTCCTTGGCCAGTGATAATGGCCCTGTGTACGAGGAAATCTTAAGTAATCGAAGTTCCGATGTGCAACATTATAATGTCGATGATATGCTACCACATGATTACGAAGATGAAAGGACAATTCAGACAGCGTTTCAACGTCAACAAACGCAACAACCACAACATAGGTTAATGCATCGCAATGGGCGAGGCGGTGCACGATCGTTACATGAATATGTTGGCGACTATGAAGGACGTAACGGCAATAGTCCCTATAGCGATGAAGATGATAATGATATGGATGACGATGACGACGATGAAGATAATGTGGAGGATGATAACGATGATGGAATGCAACATATGCCGCCACAAAGTGATGAGCGTATGCGGCGTTTAATGGCCATACAAGATGCCGATTTTCAAAGGAGGTTTCAGTAAGTATGACATCAACAAATTTGCCACTGGATAGCAAATATAGTTTGAGCTTTAGACTTTACTTAAATATTAATTTTTTTTTTTTCAGAAGGCATTTACGCAAACAAAACGGTGTACATGAGAATTCCGGCGCACCACCCGCCTATCACGATTATCACGAGGCCCAGTATCCATCAGCAGGTGCGTCATCGCAACCGCAACAGCAGCAACATCAACAACCACAGTTGACGGTTTTTGGGGTAAGTAGCGGCGCTGGAGGCTCAGTACGTAGTTTTAAAAAGACTGCATCCGTTTCCGGTAGTCGCTTGGCTGTTAATGAGCTCTTTAATCATGGGCCCCCTTTACCTCCGGCCAATCAACATCCAATGCATAAAAAATCGCAACAACAGCTCTCGCCTCAAGCCATTAATTCAATGACTAATACGCCGATCGGTCGCAATATATCAGCCATGCTCGATGAGAATAACACGGTGAGATGCTATTTAGAACCATTGGATAAGTAAAGTTTATATAGTGTAACTTTAATTTATAAATGTTATCGTCATATAAGTGTGTTGCTCCTTCCCTCCCTTCCTTTCTCACTTTCTTACAAATCAAAAAAACAAAAAACAAAACAAACGAAAAAGACATTATTAAAAAATAACCTAAAATTTTTTTAATATAATCAAAAGACACGAAAAATAAGAAAAAAAAAAAAGAGAGACATTAACGATATGTGTATGATGTACTACGGAACCGTAGCCCGATTGGGGAATGAAATAGTCTCAAACAATTCGTAAAAGTGTGTGTAGTAGCTTAATAGGAAAAAATGCATTGAGAGAATAAAAGGTAATCTTAAGTTTAAGCTACAAACAGAGAAAGCTTACACTTTAATCTTTCTTAGAACATTCGTAGTTTGTTCTTTTTTTGGTTTACTTTTTGTTTTTTTATTTTTACCGCTACAATAGTTATTAAGTAAAAAGGAAAAAAAGATGGATATTTTTGAGTAGTTTACATTTAGTTGAAATGTTATATTTTTGGGATACTTTGTTATAATTGCGAATTTAAATAAATTCTTATTTAAAGCTTTAATATTTTTTTAAATAATTTTTTTATGTACATATATTTAATAGCCCCTTTTTCTCCTAATTTTTTCTAGTTTTTTTTTGTTTTTCTTTTGTTTTTTTTTTTTAGTTTTTTTTAACAAATCCTTAATGTGTTTATAAGCTTGCCTGTCATTTTTTATGTAGAAATTTGAAAAATCATGTAAACTTTATGTACATTTATATAACAACTCTTGAAATACAAAAGATTATTAAATAAATAAATATGTGTATAGTACATGAGAGGAAAAGAATTACCTTTTTTGTGGAAGACATTGTCCTTAAAATGTAAGCTATATAAAAAAAAAAACTGAAGTGTATACAAAAAAAAAAAAAAGAAAAAAAATTGAATATTAATATTATAAAAAGAGGCCATAAAATTTAACTAAAATTAAGGCATAAATAAAAATTATAATATATGAAGAAAATAAAAACGAAATATTTCTTGCTTTTGTCTTTCTACACTGAAAACCAACTAAGAACATTATAGTAGTGCACGGCCCACAATTAACTAAACTATACCATTCTGCAATTATTCAAATAATTAAATTCCAAACCATTTTCAACAGCGTTCGTCCTTTGATCTATATCGCTATATCAAATTTCATCGAAATATAGGAAAAATTGCGGCTGTAGATTGAACACAAGAAAACGAGACAGACAGACAGACAGATAGAAAAGCTTAGATCAATGGAAAAAGTGATTCTGAATCAATTAGTATAATAAAAGATGGGTTTATATTAATTCCTCCTGGGTGTTGCATACATCCTCGCGAACTTTATACACCCTTGTGCTACAAGCTTTTCATATACTTTATTTTGTTCATGCTTCTTCGAAATGTTGCGAGATTTTTCGGCTTTCAATTTTTGTTTTGTTCGCATTCATAGCTTCGGCAGCTTTTTTCAATTCACGTTCGCGGTAACCTTTAGCATCGGCCAGATTTGGTTTTACACATTACATAGATAGATATCTTTCACATTGCGAAACATTACTTCTATTCGAGCGAAAACAAAAGGCTAATTAAGTTTATATGGATTGTGCTACAGGCAAATACACTTTCTTCGCCAATAAGTTCCACGTTGTTTTTTTAAGTTACGATGTAAGGGATGATCGAATTGACTGAAACATATACTCAAGAACTTGCGCTACTTCAAAAAATGTAAATAAAACGCGAAAGTGACGAGCGATGAATGAATATCAGCACCAACGACGCGCAACCGGCTTGTACTCATTGAAATTTTAATTCGAGACGGAAGTGTTTGGCACATGGGTCATCGATCTCTCTGCTGTATGCTCTGCTATTCCTGAAGAAGCAATTTCGCGCCCAATTGATTAACGATTCACGCTTTTCCACACAACCATCCATATACCGTGATAGGCACGTTGCCAATTGTTTTAAATGACTGGCATCCCCTGCACGCCAATACCGATAATGACGTATGATATAAATATAAATTTATATAATGCAATTTGATAAAAATCTATATAAAGTAATATATTATAACATAACAGAAAAACAGTTGAAGTGATATCATAATAATAACTAAGAGTTCCGAAAAATTATATTAATAACAATGAATACAGACACCAATGAAAAGGACGTTCAAAGAAATCTCGCTACTGAAACCTCGAACAATTTAGTGATTATTGAATTTTCACAAGCATTTATTGATTACTGAATGAACATAAACTTGCCATTGGCAGGCGACAAATCCCAGAACAAGCTACTTGGTGATGAGCGGTGTGTCGTTTACATACAATATAATATAAGTTACTATTTGCTTAAGAGTAATACTCTTATCAGCTTTTCTCTGAATATTGATATTATTTAGGCGAACGTATGCATTGTATACCCTAATAAGTTAATTCGGTGGTTTTGCCCGTCCGGATTCGTTGAAGAAGTCATATTTATGTTTCTCCTTCGATGCTTCCCCCGCCTCTGTAAGGCGGGTTAGTGCGAGGCTACTTAGGTATCTAACCTGCGCGAGGCATTCTTGGACAACTACTTCTTTTACCGTTAGTTCTTCTTCTAACTCTTGTTCATGTGCATTATAATCTAATAATGCTTCTCCAACTAATTCTTCTTCTAACTCTTGTCCATGTACATTATAATCTACCACTTCTTCTTCTAATTCCTTAATTAAAACGAATCTTGCGCTTATATTTTGATTTTGATTCGACTTTTTCAAACCTCGCAGAATCTGACAATGATGAGAGGGGGGCCCCATTTTGCGGCTGCTTTTCCTTTTCCAGAAACGCATGCATGTACAAAACGCTTCCGACTGCTGTTTTTCTTCTATTAGATCTTCTACGTGCGCTTGTCAAGTAATATTTGACACGTCGTAGCTTCTCCTTTGCTACGTGTTTTCTCCTTACACAGTGTTTTCTGAGGCAATCAGCGAATACTATATGAGGGGTATCCCGAGGTTGAATACCCATTATAAAAATAGTATATACGATGTATGCGATAAAATAAGATGTAAGATAATATAAATAAATATATAATAAAATAATAAATAATAAAGAGAAAATGGGGATGCAAAGAAGAAACCTAAAAAGAAATATAAAAATTAGAATATGAACAATTTTTTTTTTTTAATTTATTGATTTTTAATTTTGTTACATAAAAAAAAGATTCTTGAAGAATGGTATTTATGGTACTTATATTTTATCAGGATAGTGTCGTGTTTCGCGGAGTTTGGTTTGTTTTTTTACTTTTATTAACACTTAACACTTTAATTAATTAATTAATTTAATTTCAAGTAATTTGTAATAAATTAACTAAATTATTATATAAATTCCGACCTCCAAAAAACGTAGAAAAACCTCGATTGAAAGATTTTTAAGAAAGCTTACCTCTGGATGGCTGTGGTAGATGTTTAGAAAAAAACAAAATCTCTTTAGGCTGGATTGGTGTAGAAGTGCTTTCTGTCCCAATCAATTCCATCAGTTCAGCGTGAGTACTACGTTGTTGATGCGGCATGGAAATTGCACTTGTCGATTTGTTGCTATTAGCCTTCAGTCTTCCCTGTCGTATCGTGTTAATCAGTTGAGCTCCACGCCCCGTTAAATATTGTTAGTTAGCTTACGTCCAGGACGAGAAGACTATAGCAAAATGGCTATTAAAATCATAACCTACCAATAATGTAGATTTAGTAGTGGGTGTTATTTTTTTTGCTGACATTTCTTTCACTGGTGTTATCTGCATTCACCGATTGACCTTCTTTACAATGGACAAAGGCTATGTTTAGAAGATTATCAATTGGATCATTCTCTCTATTTTTATTGATGCGAAGACCGTTAGATGACCTTTTATCAATGACAGCGCTTGGTGATAAAATTTCTGCTTCCGCGTTTGTTCTCTCTCTATCCTCCACTCGTTCTCCAGGGATTTCGTTTACTCATAAGGTCTGCAGCGTTCACTTCGGTTTCGGGCTCTTGTACTTTATTTTTCTTAATTTTATGCTCTTCTACTATTATTTCAGACCTTTTGAACAAATCTTCACTTTTGGAAGAGCCGTACCAACTACCGCCTCTGTAGTTTTATTACGAGACGTTGCCAACAAAAATATGTGAAAATATGATTTTAATATGTTGAACATATTTCTGTTCTTACCAGTCTCCTCTTGTTTCTTATGATGAATTTTTTCCGTCGGGATAAGCGAAGATTTTGATTTTTCCTCAGGATTTTTAATATCATTTTTGGCGCGAAAAGAAGGTTTACGTGGTTGCAGCTACAACTTTTAGCATATTGTAAAGTTATTAGTATTTTGATTGACTTACACTTCATTTTATTTGGGAAGATTCCCCAGGATTCCTTCCAAAGGAGTGACCAGATTTTCTTTCGTGTTTTACCCTGACTGCTCGGCTTCAGAACGCCAAGTTTATCTGCCTTTTAAAAATGCCGATCAAGTTCGTTATCAAGCAGTCCCTATCTATGATAAGAGGCGGATGGAACGCCTTTTATTGTACTAGCGGATTGATACGCTTGTTTGAACTGCATTTAGCTAATTGACTTTATTTAATTCTTATCGGGCTATTTATACACAAATTATTACACTAAATTATGCTAACATAAACAAAATAATAATTTTTTTAATTGGGGCGCCTGGCATCGTATTGCATTTTGAAATGCAATGCTTAGCCAGGTGAAGTGTGACATCATTTTTTATTCTTGTTTTAGCAAAAGAATTATGTTGAATTTGCATAATTCTGTCATACTTCAAAGTTGGTGCATATACTGATATGCGATCACACTACAATATTTAGCAAAGTTAGTTAACTTCATTTCCATTAGCTCACTTCATTAGCTTCTATAAGAATATCCCTCTTTCGTTTGGTTATCGCCCGCCACTTCTGTCTGTTCATAATGTAGACAAAAAGATGAATAGAGGGAGAAAAATTTATAATATGTAGCATTAAATATATTAGTTCCATATAGCATAGAATTCTTCTCATCGTTTTCCACACCAAAGGGCTGGATCCCCGATAGGCCTACGCCATTGTTTGACTTAACTTAAAACTATAATAATATTTACAATAATAATAATAATAATAAATAAATGTAAGCCCCGCTTATACATAATGTACGTACTGTGAGAAGCCAAAGTCGTCGTTTTGGCCTCACAGGTTGTTCGTCTCTGAGGGGGGAGTGCTAGACTAAGTTAGAGTAAGAATTAGGATTAAGGAGAGGAATGAGTACAAAGGGACTCAGAACAAGGCGAGAGGTAAGTTAGTTAAGCTTAGGCGATGAATTAGTTGAATTTAGATGTAAGAGTTAGTTAAGTTGAGTCGACGAGAGAGTGAAGATCGAATTTAGAGCAATGAAATAAAATGCAAACATTGAACAAAGTATATAAAAAATTCTTGTGAATCAAAGCCTGGTGGCGCTGAGCTTACCACAGCATCAGGGAATGGGCGAAAGGCCTCACAGTACATCATACATAAATACATAATTAATTCTAATCAAAATAAATTGGGAACCGGTGTGTTGGAGTGTCTGCAAAAGAAAAATACTGCATTTTATATACACAGATGACCACAAATTTACCATTGGCCTATAGAAGTATCGCATTCTGCTGAAGCGATGCGTGGAGGCGTATGCTTGTTTTTTAATTTAAAATGAAAGAAAAAGAAATGAATAAATTTTAAATAATAGTAAGTAAAGATAAACACAAATTTATCAATGACATACAACGAATCTTATATTACGATAAGGCGATGAACCGACTGTTGTACTTCATTTTTATTCTAAAACAAAATAGAAATAAGTAAATAAATAATATGTAATAATAATATTTTTGTCAATACACCTTTACTTGTACTACATATATAGTTATTTATATGTCGTTGTTCGGTGTATGGTGGGCGGTGTGCTGCATCTTTTGTATGCTAAAATAGAACGGAAATAAGTTAATAAATGACAAATACGAAATGTGTAATAATATATTTACCTTAGAATGAGGTTACATTTATATCCAATGGCTGTCTGAAGTTTTTTCCTGTTAGAAGAATGAACAATATATAGCCAAGCAAATTGATGCGGTGGTTACTGCCAGCTACAGGAACCTGCTGGCCTGAAAAGTGCAAACCGTGCCATCACTGGTATCTGCACGCGCTTGCCCATGTCCCGCTCCACCATGCGTTGTCGCATAGCCGCATAGAACACGTCGTAGTCTTCTTGGAATGCTTTGTGGACTTCTGCTGTCAGAAAAGCCGGCTTCAGGTGTTTGTTGGCGAGGGTCAAGTTGCCTCTCGAGTCCTTTGCAACTTTTCGACCGCCCGCCTCTTCACAAATGCCATCTTCCTCCAGTGCGAGGTCTCGTAGGCATTCTTGGCATGCTAGTTGCTCACCGATGTAACGCGGGATTCTATATCCTGCGAGCAGCCGCAGCTACTCTCCTTCTGCATTGTTTATATGGCCTGTGAAGAGATCATCGAAGGCTACCCCATCATGATCGAATGGTGAAAACTCTTCTTCGATCTGGACAATTTTGCAGTCCATTTTGTCGATGAGATAATAGTTATCATCCGTTCTGAAGCCACTTGCTCACTTCGACATCTGTAGGTTCATCAGTTTTTCGATTAATGCTGAAATTCTCGCTAATGATCTCGTCCTTTTTCTGGTGCTGTATGTCTTCTTATAGAAAAACCTTTCCCACAGGTCTTGGCTTACCCCCATTTAGCGAATGCAATTTGTTATCGCCAACCGTGCGTCCACCGATAGAAGGTTTGCCATTAAATGTGCCTCTAAATATTTGGAGACGGATTTGGAATTCGGATTTGGGCTCCTCCCATGCGGTGCTGGTTATTGAGCTCCGGTGGAAGACGTTCGCGCACCTGGTAAGCATGGCAGTTATGTCGCAAATACTCTGCGCTGTGCCGCCATCGTTCGCGAGGACATTTCCATTAATTGTCGCTTGCAGTGTTGCATCGTAGCAGCAATGACCCATGGTGCTGATTTTGACGGCATGCAGCCTCTCCGTGCCCAGAATCCAGAGCTGGACGCTTTCATTTGCAAGAGCTTCAGGAATACAGTTTGCTCGTACTTAGTTCGATGACGCCTTGTTTGTTTAAGTGTACACATGGACGCGTACAGAATATGCGGGTAATGGTATAGTAGGAGTATGCGATGTATGTTGCCGTCTGCCCGCCTTCTATTGTAGACTCCATTTTTGAATTGACTTGCAATTGGCAGCATCCTTATTGTTGTTATTTCTGTCTCAGACGACAGCTTTCTCATCTAATCCGACCTCCTCCGCAAGTTGGAGATTTTCCTCTAATTTTTCGGCCACGGTAACTTTATATCTTGTGAAAGTCAAGAAAGAGACTTTGAAAGAAACATGCCAGGGATTTACGGAGATTTTCCTTTTGGAGTTAAAAAACTTAAAAAAGCATTTAGTATTAGCAAACAGAGAGGATTTAATGAACTGCAATAACATTAGTGGTTGAAGGAATTAAATCTATGCCTTGCCGCTGAGTAAGTGAGATAGTCGAAAGCAGAGGCACTTTTCGAAAATTTTTGAAAAGCTTCTTTTTCCTATTCTTGTAATATTTAGTTGTCTTATTAAAGCACGGGGGGCACCTGTTTCGAGGTCGGGACTGATCGGAACGGATGCAGAAATAGCTAGATTTATTATATTCTAAAACGATGACAGTAAGCTATCAATAATCCAACCGAAAAATCAAGCTTAAAACGTGAAAGATGTGATGTTGGCATTGAAATATTGATTTTATGGAAGTCATAAAATTTATTTGAAAAAGTTGAATATGGAACGTTAGAGATGTTCAACGAATCATCGTGCTTCTAATGACAGGAAATACACATTGCTGGATGATAAGGATTCTCAGGTGAACTAAAGGGTAGACAACGATTAACACTAATCTCAGGAAAACTGTCAAAAACAAAGATCAAGCAGTCTACCATTTAAATTAGGGGTACGGTTGCATTGAACTAAATTATGAGCAAATAATTCTTTAAAGAACACAACAGCTCTATCAGATGTTGAAGTAGGAATCAAACAGCCAGAACTATCACTGTTACACCAAGTGACTTGAGGTAGGTTGAAGTCTCCCAACACAACGACCAAATCGGTGGGTCTAGACTGCTTGGCCACTTCACAAATGAGGGCGGCCTGTTTCTTATATATGGAGATATCAGAATTTGGGGGAATATAGGAGCAGGTTATAAATAGCTGTTTATTAGGCATTTTCGCTCCAATGGCGATAAATTCAACATCGGGAGTAATAGGAAATTCAATTGAATAGGACGGCCGCAGATATGGCAATTAAAACACCACCAAGACCCTTAATTCATATTGCATATACATATAATACATACAATACAAAACATAATAGGATAATAGGATAAGTGTAGCTTTGAATTAATTTTCGGCTTATGGTTAAGAAACTGTCTTTAGGTCCACAAAAGGCTGAAGCCGTTCTAATAATTTGATTGCGCGATAAATGTAAATGAACTACATGGTATATTTATTGCTACGCTAACTAAAGAGATTGAGTTTCTTCCAATTGCAACACAAACTTATTGGTATAATTTATAAATGAAAATTATTTATTATAAATTTATTTGTATATCAAACTTTGTCGTGTGATCGCGCGATTGGTTTGGTGCAAAATGATTTGAAATGGTGTCCTAAAAATCCTAAAAAGCCGGTAACTGCATATTTCTTTTCTTTGTCACCGAAATGCTATCTAAAAATCCGTTAACTGCAGATTCTTTGCCGCTAAATAAAAAAACATGTATGTGTGCAGAGCACAGAGTTGCTTGTAATAAATAAGAAAAATAGTCAAAAAAGCTACCGTTATATGAGAAAAAATGGCAACGCTGTTCAGACGTCTCTGCCAAGAAAGATAATCTGTTCAGGCGTCGAAGTTAAGAAGGATAATCTGTTCGGACGTCACTGCTACACTGAAAAAACAAGAAATGTGGCAAAGTGCAAGCAATAAGAAGAAGAAACTCTGGGAAATCAGATACGAAATCTGTATGAAAACTCCACACTTTCTAATAATACAATATTTCTATTACACCAACAATAACTGGCCAGAATCAATTTTCGCTACCGTTCAGCTACAAATCATTTCGTGTATCTTAAAGTTTTGGGCACAAACCACCTAGAAGTGGGACACGCGGAATGGAACACTTTGAAAATTATTTCCGATAAAATAGACAACATTGATTTGAAGGCAGACCTCAATATATTTAGATATTGATTATCGGACAACGTAATTGATTTTACATTTTATAAAAAACTGTGGTTTGTTTTTCCAATACATTCATAGCTGAGAAACCGAAATACCGACGGCTGAAGCCAACATTGCCAAAACTGAGCAGTCTTTAAATAGCAACAATAAAAAGTCATTAATTTTATTTAGTATTCGCTTCATTGTTACTTGGCAATACTACCCTTAGTTTAGCAAAGCAGCCATCGCTTACAAAGGCAATTTTTATTAACGATTCTAAAGGCAAAATAATACACCTTAAGCAAAATATGACTGATTTCCAATGGCCCTGGGAGTATGAATTTCCACCATTTTTTACGTGAGCACTTGTACTTGAAAGAAAAAATTGCAATCTTCCTAATTCTTCTTTAATTTTTTTCTAGATTACAAACACATGAAGAAACGCAGAAACGGCAACTAAATGTTTGGTGCAGTTTGTTCCTCAAATATCTGAAACATTTAAATAAATTCAGGATAAATGTAAACGAATCAGCATTTCCCTTATATTATAATGAATCTGTAAATAGACGCTTGTCATCTGATATGATATTAAAAATTTTGACGAAGTTACAATCTTCTGGACATGCCCAACAGTTAGATAAAAAGGGTTACGAATGGCTGGTTTATTGGCACACGTTGGACGAGTACGGGAATATGATTTATGAATGGATCCAAGAGACGGGTCAAACGAATACCGTGTGCACTTTATATGAAATCTCCTCTGGAGAGCTCACCAACGATAAAGAGTTCCATGAAATTGACGAAGATGTTTTAATAAAAGTTTTACGTTTGCTCGAGGAGAGGGGGAAATGTGAATTAATTGAATTGGATGGCAGTTATGGCGTTAAATTTTTGTAATTTCTTTAGGACATTTTTATTTATAAATTATACAGAATTAATTGAAAAATTTTAAGTTTTGCGGAACTGACGAGAAAATTAATTCCGTATCGCATTGATCGTAAAAAAGTTTTGCCTCAATAAAAATATATTTAGTGTTATCGATAATTTGTTAATGTTTGCGAGATACTTGTTAAATGAAAGAGAATGTCGATATTACACAACAAACACATGAAATAGGAGTTTGTTTGAATGAAAGTGAAATTTAAACAATTAGTTTCACCTAAAATATTTATTTTTATAAGATTAAATTGTCAACGAAATATTTTCGACGAAACTCTACGTTTGTTTATTAAGCATTGGTGAACGCGTTCTTATGACAATTTTCCATGCATGGAAAATAGATCTGGCAATGCCGCTTTATTATTAATACCTACCTATTTGACATATTTTTTGAAACTTTATCAGGAATATGGATAATAATAGTAATTTGGTAAACTTTACAAAACATTAGCATTAATAGTTATTAAAATATTTTATTCATTAGGGTATAAAATTTGCCGACATTATAAATGGAATTGATCAAGGCCATTTATCTACTATACGACATGCAGCAGAAATTTCGCATTTCATTTCAGAAAGGACTATTGGAGCAGACAAAGGCACAAATAAAGAAGATAGTGAGAACAACGCTAATGGAAAGAACGACGTCAATAAATACGATAAAAATGAGCTAAATAAGAGTAAAATGCGAACCCCCACAAATGACGCAGAAGTAATAAGTATTTCTAACAGCTTACAGGTATTAGAACCTAATACAATGTACTTAAATATCGCTAACTTTGCGTTTAAATGTTGTCAGAATTTAGATTTCAAAACAATTAAATCCAGCATTATGTTGCGGGAAGCTGAAGCACAGCGTAAACGCTCCGTACGCCGGGAAATTTTGGAAATGCAAGAACGTCGTACATCTTTAATACGTCAACAACTAGAGCCTTTACAACAACAAAATCAAGAAGAACACCGTAGGTGGTTAGAAAAAAAAAGACGTGGTGATTTTCAAATTTTGCAAATGGCCGAGCAACAATCCTCAAAAGAACTGCAAGAGCGTGAACGTCAGTTGGAAACATTACGAAAACAAACCCAGCGTCAACTGCAGTTAATTTCCTTTCAGGGCATTTCACAATACCAATTAAGTTTTCGTTCCAAATATGAGAATATTGCTCAACTATTGATGTCTTTAGACAAGCAAGCCCTGTTATCGTGTGCAGAATATAATCGCAAGCTGAGAGAACTGACACAAATGTTTGAGCAACTGATAGGTAGAATTAAGTCTGGGGATTGTGGTCCTATTGAATTAAGAACTGCTGAAAATCTTTGCAAGTCGCTGGAGGCTTTGGAAAGCAGCATAATAGAAGCTTGTCGACAAGAGCAAAATAAACAGACTGAACAAAAGCAAAGGGAACAAGAACAGCAACAGTTACAGAAAGATGACGAAAATAAAGCGTTTGCTATTTCACAAAACGCTAAGAGAGAAGAGTTAGTGAAACTAGAAGAGCAACCGCAAGTTCAACAACAGCAAACACAGGAACCATCGCAAGAACCAAAGCAATCCAATACTAATATCACGGAATCTTCAGTGACATCAGCAGATCAGCCAAATAGTTCCCCAAAAAAATTCGTTCGTTCAGGGCGTCTGGAGTTTTATGCAAAAATCAATAATTTTTATTTAGAAAAAGTGGAGAAAGTAAAGGTTTTGCAATCCGACGAGTCCATGAAAAAATACCGTAGTGACTGTCAAAAATCGATCAATATTCCCGTGAATTCTATATCTGCTGTGAATCAACAACACATTAGAGATAAATTCGATAAATTGTTTTCATTTATTATGGCTCAAAGTAATTTGGGTTATGATTATTGCCTATTGTTAATGGCTAAGAAGTTTGTTGGTCAAGGAGAAACCACAGTATCCAGTAATCCGAACGCGGCTTTTCCGATCGCTTCGGTAATAGTTTCTTTATGGAAGCAGATACCAGAATTTGGACAATTATTTTTAGCATACATCTACAAGGAATCGCCTTTTCTGGTGCCTCTTTTTGTACCACAAAAGAAAGGGCAGTCTTGGGAAGAATACGCTAAGACTTTGGGTTATCGTTTCACAGAAGGTCAAATGGAACAGCAAGATATGTTTTTGAAAAGACAGGCTGGGATCGCCAGGTTATATGCTGCTGTCATGATTACCAGTGGACGTAAACAAGATGGTCCCTCTCATCCATACAGCTTGGACAATGCTTGGCGTTGGCTAACAAATTTTGTGGATTTGGACCCCTTTCCTGACATATGTGCTACTTTAATGATGGAAATTTTACAAATTGTCGGAAATGATTTGTGGCTTACTTATGGAAAACAATTTGTAAAACTTTTATTTTACATACAGTATAACTACTTTCCCAAATTAACGGCCATGGAGAAAGACGGAGGTCCTAAAGCGCGCCTGGAATTGTTATTGAGAAAATTTTTAACTGAAGGCAAAGTGTCGCGACCGTCAGGCATTTTGCCCGCCGACTTCTGGTAATGTAATTTGAGCAGAAAAGAAATAAACGTCGGTTTTGCACGGATAGTACTTGAATTGTTTATATAGATTTTATCATAGCGGTTTTCTTTTAAGAGTTTTAAGCATTTTAAAAAGAAAATTCTTTGATAAACTTTTTCACTCATCATCATCATCGTCTAAATCAAGATCGTCTAATTCATCAGCTAATCCCAAAAATAAATCCTTATTAATTGGTTCGGCATCGTAAGCGGGTGTGTCTGAATTACTTGAAGAGCAGATTGATTCATCATTTTCATTTTCTGCTGCCTCGGCAACTGCCACAGCGTCTGTTTGCTTCTGTAATCTGGTTTCTGACGCAACTGTGCCTGTACCATCGGCTTCTTCTGCCGCAAGCGACAAAGCGTTTAGATCTAATTCTTTGAATTCTATACCGCCCTCTTCGTCATCTTCCTCGCGGGCATAGTTATCGAACGCGGCATCACCGTCTTCCATTGGACCATCGTCTACCAAGTCCGGATTGAAACTAAACATTTCTCTGCCGGAAATACCGAATTGCTTGCCTTTACTAAAATCACTCTTCTTGCGTTCCTCTTCAGCAGCTAGTTTATCTTTCTTTTCTTGTATTTTACGTTTCTTCCAAGCTAAAAAGGTTTCCAGTGTAACCCGTGTAGTGTTCGACCCCAACGAAGCACGTTCTTTTTCGATCAGATCGACCAAAGATATTTCAGAAGGTTTATCATCTTTTTTCTTATCCTTTTTCAAAACATATCCTTGAGGTAACGCGTGCCGATAAATGCATTTCTCACCATTTGGACACTCCCAAAACCAACCGTATTTAGATTTTTCAACTGCTTCAATGAAATATTTACAAATCTATGCAAAGAAAAAATTGTGAAATTTTGCTACAAAATATTTCTCTACGACATCCATACAATATCTGTCGTAGGTCTTCTTTTTTCTCCTCCATGTTTCTGGTCTACCACTTCTTTTAACTTAGCATCGTCCCAATTTTGCATATCGTCTTCAGTTTCATCGCGCATATCCACATAAATGGAACGCTTCTCAGCCTACAATCAATATTATTACTACTACACCATATCGCTAAAAGAATTAGGAAATAAGTATTCACCTTATTCTCGACAGACAAATCATGGGAAAATTTACATTTGTCGCCTTTAGTACAAGTGCCCTGTTTGAAAAAAGTACATACTACCGACTTGGGGTCGGTACCTTTTTCCACTTTCTGCGCCTGTACCGGTTTAAATATTACAGCTAATTCTCGCTGCTCTTGTAACTTTTTCTCCTTTTCTTCCTTGCGTTTATTTGCATCAGTTTTAGGATGATGTCCGCCACTGTTGACTTGCTTTTGCACTTGCTGTATATATTTTTGTTGTTTAGAGCCCTTTTTATTCTTTAAACCGAACGTTTTATCCTGCAAATAGTCATACGTACATCCGTCGTCGACAATATGAACAATAGGATAATATTTATTAGGGATTTGTTTGAGGTTAAGTTTTTTTTTTATTAAAACTTTTTACCTCGATAACTTTCTCTTTTTTTTTAAGTTCAGTTTTTTTACTGGCAACTGGCGCTTTCTTAGGCGGCATTTCGTTAATTTATTAATAATACAAATTTTGTCTAATTAAAGGAAAATTTCTGTACAAAAAATTAATTTATATATTCTCGTGTACAATTGACGTATCTTGTCACAAATGATAAATATGAGAAAAATAGTGTTGCCAATTTAACAATTGGATAAATATTGCTAATAATAACGAAAAGTGTAAGGCCACAACACAATAGAACCTTGAGCGCATATCAGGGTACTAATCCATGTATGCAAGCAACTGTTGCCGTGATTGTCGTCTTATTTTTTTTTTTGGGAGACAATTGATTATCGTCAAGAGGCTGATCATGTAACAATGTCGCCACCTTTGCAATACTTCCCCTCAAATTTTCCGGCACTATGCATTAATAACTGAGTGGCGCAACAGATGACGTCTACTCGTTTTTTATAAACCAACTATGGCGAACAATAGCATGCCAAGCATGCTAAGTTAAATGAATCAAAAATTATGTAGAATATGACAAATGGAAAAAGGAATGAAGTTAAGTCCAGTGTTTAAATATTTAAGTATTTTATTGTAAAAAAATTAATTATTATATAAATCTTTTTTTACAGATTTTTCATACAAATGAATGTTAACAGTTCTGTTATAATATATTGTTAGTGATTAATTCATATAAATAATGTCTTCTTCATCATCATATTAAATTTTCTTTTCCATTCCCTTACGCCAAATCTTTTGTTCTTTCATGCTCATACATGACCAAATAAAAAGCAGATCCAGTATATAAAAAGTTTTCTTTTAATCAAAACAGGGTGTAATACTTTCACATTTATTTAATTTTTAAGTAAATGTTTTTACGAGTTAAAAGTTTAAAAATGATTTATATTTTGACGATTTTTGTAATATTTATAAATTTTGTGCTAGCAATCCTCTAAATTCCTCCACTGTCTCAATTAAGGTCCCTCCACATAAATATCAACACCACCATCTTCATAGGTCGCCATGGCAGAGCATTCAAATAATCTACTTCCACTTTGTGGTGCACAACATTCACGACTCTTCCCAGCCTCTTCGGGTTGTAGGATGTTTTCCACTCTTCCTGCAGAATAGACCAGGGAAATGTTCAAAAACTCTTGTTAGATTTTCGAAATACTAAATACTATAATGTTAACCGGCGATAATAAAATTGCTCTCGCTGCGAACAAATTTTGCGCTAGTGATGAGTATAAACTAAACAAAAATCTCTCTTTTGCAGTCGCGTTTGTAGAAAAACAGCTGTAAAAGAAAAATATAAACAAATGTTAGGAAATGAATTATTAATTCAAAAATTAAAAAAAAAAGTGAGTTGTGCCCGAAATTGTATTTATGAATTGTGAAAGAAAAAGAATATAAAATTTGATAAAAGTATGCACAATTTTTTTTAAATATGCAGCCAAATTAAGCAATGTTGACCAATGTGTGCATTTCCACCACAATGTATCATAAGTTTCTTTTATGCTCGTTCACTGAAGAAGAGAACAATAACAGCCGCGATGCAGAAGAAAGGATCACCATAAGGCAACCGTGAAAGACTTTGCGTGGTGCACCCGACCCCTTAGCGCTATCTCAAAACGAGTAAGTAAATTGTTTCTACTATTTGCTGGACATGGTAGCAATGCTTGGCTGCTCGGTAAGCGGCAAAAAAATTTAAAGCCCCAAAAAACTACATCCTTCTAATTTTTTTTCAGGTGACGGAGAATGTGCAAAGCGAGGAACATTGCAGAAAGACGCATTAATGTGTACAACGGTTAAACGGTTGCAAATATTATACGATTTGATCTCTTAATAAGCGTTTAAAAAATTCGAATAGACCAGAAAAGTACTAATTGAACCAAAAATCTTTAGAGAAAGAAAGAAATGTGTACCTCTCTTTCTAACAGGGATTGTAACTGATCTAGAGATCAACATGTTCCATCGCCCTATCGTTGTCAAAATTTAACATGGTTTAATAGCGTATGCACTTATGACTGGATTTTTCGGTTTTTGGTATCAGGGAAAGCTAATATGCATTCTTACCCAGCAAGCAGTTACTATTGCTTGAATCGTTAATAGTACAAAACTGAACACAATATCGGAAGAAATTCGATAAACTCAAAACACATAACTTTCCAAATTGTCGCTGAGATGGATGTAAATTTCTGCTCGAATGTTAATGGAATGTAAAAAAAAAAAGGACACCATGGTGGGAAACAGTCCACCACCAAACACCCTACATATTCCCATTGATATTCATATAAAGGCTTCTCAAAATAAGACGTTATGTAGGAAGTGGTCGAAAAAGTAATGCAAATCGAACCGTTTCCAGAAGCGTTGGTCCTTGAGCCAAGACATGTCAGTGTATCAAATTTTATGAAAAAGTCTCCAAAATTGTAGCCTATTGGTTGAACACAAGAGAACAAGACATGCAGATAGTCAAGCTTAGATTGATCCAAAAAGTGATTCTGAGTCGATCGGCGTAATAAAAGATCAGTCTAGCTTAAGTTCTTCTGGATGCTTTCTACATCCACACAATTTTACTATAACCTTGTACTACAAGTGTGGTTGTAAGGTATAATTAAGTCAAGCTTCCTATTTTCGTACAACAAAATTTATTGTTGGACCTTTTTTATTTTTGAAATATGTCTGTAGAATGGTCGTTTACCGTAATGAGAAATGGGAGTGATAAATCGTACGAGGTTACTTATGTCAATTATTTGACCGTTTCTTCGTTTAATTAGAAAGGGAATTGAGTCCCAGCATTATTTCATAATTTTAAAAAGTTTTCTGCACAGAAAATGATTAACTCAATTAAGAATTTGGAATAAACAATTAATGCAACGTTTGATCCTCTCGCAAAGCTAAACAGCTACATTCAAACATTTTTATACCCTGCACGACTTGTCGTACAAAAACAACACAGGCTGTTGCACCATCCAGGAGGACTTGAGATAGACTCATCTTTTATCATACCGATCGATTCGGAACCGCTGTTTCCATCGATGTAAGCTTGTCTGTTCGTCTGTCTATCTTGGTTAGCTTACATTCTGTGTTTTGAGATATTTCGATGAAATCTGATACACTGAAGTGTTTTGGCCCAAGGATAAGCGCTATTGAAAATGGTTCGGATTGGACTGCTGCTTCAAGCACTCGCTGTCACTTGTCACTTGTATGACTAACTGCATTAGATGAAATGGTGTAGGGTATTCGATTATGGACTGCGTCCCACTACAGCCTTTTGACTTGTCATAATTATCATCGGCACACTCTAGATTTATTCTTAAGTCTTATTAAAACTATTACTACTAAAGACAAGGGAATCAAAAGTCATCCGTTGAAAAAAATGCCACGAAATTTTTCCCGTACGTATTATAAATATCATGACATTTTCGACCACCCATACAGATGTTGTTGCAAATGTGCGATCATAAAATTCTCAACATGAGGTACAAAGGAAACGAAAAAAAAAAACCAAACGATTTTTGACAGATTTACAATAAATGATTATCAAAAGTCATTAAGTCCGAGAGAAGAAGAAAAGACCAAAAAAAACAAAATTTTGCTGGTTATAAAGATATTTCAAGTTTGCTTGTTTTTTCCAACATTTTCATAATCAATCATTAAAAAGGAGTAAAAAAGTTTTCAAGCACAATATCGGACATGCCTGTGTGTGGTCTCTAACATGCTAACCTTTACTTCTGATTGATCCATGCGTTAAAGTACGTATACGTGGCCATATAACAAACAAGCATTTAATAAGTTTATTAAGGCTTTTTTTTCTTTTTTTTTTTGGTTTGTATGAATTTGTGTCACTAAAACATATACGAAAAACTAAAAAGAAATCTCTATAACAGCAACAAATGATTGATCGATGTATTGTATGTAGGAAGTTATTTTCTAACATTTATCGAAGAAGCAGAGGTTTCTTATGAAATATTATTGTTATTGTTGTAATTTACGTGATTCAAAGAAATAAAATGTTTGATCAAAGTAAGAAAAACAAGCGGAGCATTTGCAACAAAGACAATAGACACCAATTTTGGTTGCGGAAAAAAACTGAACTGCACTGTACGTCTAGTCATTTTAGCCAAGATATATAAATTATTTATTGATATTACGCTGTGCAGATAGTCTTGTGATTAGAGTTGCTCCGAAGTCGAGTCTTCGAATTGAGGAAAAGTTTTGCCATTCAAAAACTATGTCCTTTATGGTGGAATGTACCTGCCAATGCACGGGATATAAGTTTCTTGAGTAACCGTTGACGAGTTACGATTGTATGAACAAGGAAGGTCTTGCTTTTATCGATAGTAGTCGGATGTGGTTTTACGTCGGGAGAATTATCTAAGCCTTAGGCCAATTCGTTTGTCATATCATTATGTACGTAAATGTTCCTCCTCTGTCGACTTAGTCATTATTACCTTACTTACGCCTTGTGCTAAGGCTCATATTACCAGATGACCCAGCATCGATTTCACCCAGTTATTCTGAGTTACTCTTCCTCCTATAAACTCCCTTAACGCTTTCCTTGCAACTGCGAATCTTTCGCACTTCAATAATACATGTTCAACCGTGTTATCTTGGTCTACGCACACCGGGTACGTTGTCCCTTCTCATTCAAGTATAGCCGAAAACACCAATGCCTGCTCAGTATTCGCGCAAGATGGAACTTAATGTTTTCTATGTTTTCTTTCTATCCAATCCTTGACGCTAGGGATGAGCCTGTAAGTCCAACTTCCTGAACGTGGGTTGTCCCACACTAATTGTCATGTCTGCAGACTTATTTGATATATTCGCTCCTTTTCATCGTTTGTTAGTCGCCTATTGCATGAATTTGCAGCTTGGCTCGCTAAGAGCCAATTACGGATGCGATGACACGAGAGATGGTGCGAATTCTATACCATGCTCGTAGTGCACATAATCGACACAAGAGGTTAATTTTCTTTACATAAAAGCGAAAGGCCCTACGCAGACCGGAGTTGCACCGAATGCATCATCTCCGCCAGTACCAGTCGTCGTTTTTATCTTTGGCCACCGGCATTCGCCATCTTTCTACTTAATCCGGCATGTATTCGGATGTATTCGGATGGAATAAGCCGAGTGTTAATGTAGAAGTATTTTAGATGACAAGACAATCAATCATTTTCCGTTTAATTTTACTTCTAAAGGGTAAAGGTTTCCGATCTAGCAAAAAATATTCCGTTTTTGCAAAGTTCTATTGTATTCATCAACTTAGTCTGCTTTAAGAACGACAAAGTCAGCTCAATGGTCTTTTACGATTTCGATAGCTTTTTTATCGAAGCTTTTGTCAAGACTCTCAAATTACGCGTCAGTATACACACATGATCACATCATTTCATTGACGTTTTTTTCCCTGGAACATGATTACGAGATTTGCGTAAAGATAGCAGCCTAAGGAATACGATTGGCGAGTAAGCAACTTCGACTATGGGGGCATCGACTTGCGAGTAGGTGTTCTTGTTCTACTTGACAAAAGGGATCTTTGAACTTGGTTGTAGTCTCTGCTACATTCCTAACAATAATTTGTCGAACGCGCTTTGCTGAAGTTAAGTGATGTTTCCGGCAATGATGCCAGTTGAACGTTCATCATTACGGTTACGGTTACGTCTGAATTCAGTTGTCCAACATTTCGTTATTTCAATGATAATGCAGTGTCCTTGTACACAGCACCCAACTCATCTTTAGTTTATGTAGGTGTGATGCTTTTCAAAGGCATCATCTATTTAATGAAAGCCCGATACTCAGTTTGTTCCATTTTCACAAAATCGCTGATATCGATTCAGCCGAATGATTGTCAAGAAACAGTTGCCCGTTCAGAACAACTGATACTTTGGTGGATATTTATTAAATCACGCACAAACACATGGGTAATCACGTAGGAAAAGTTTAGCGTTTACACAGCTGAATCAAAAGCTGTTTGACAAAAACCGTTGAATACAAGAGAGAAAACTAACTTTCAACTATGTGATTACCCGCCTGCCCCCCAATTACCGTGACCAAGTGTTGCCTTATTCAGACTGGACGCTTTTCGGGGAACCTACACATGCTCAATCATTCCGATCAAACCTGCTTTACGTAGCCTTTTAGACAACAAGTGGTCACTTTATGCCCTTAATCCAAATAAATGTTATTTAAGCGTACTTTGCTTTATAGAAAAGTCGTTTACTTGGATAGGCTCGTGGGAATTTCTGTATTTCAAATCGTAATTTATGGTGATTTTCAGTTGAGAAAGTTTTCCCATAAACTATGGCGACGACTGTTCACAGTAATAATCATTTCCAGCGACTGGTTCGAAGCGTCCACCCATGCTCTTGTGTACAATTCTCTTTATTCCTTCGGTTTTGGCAATCCTACGCCCCTTTTCCCGAGGGATCACGAAACGTATTTATCGATTGCTTCGAGTACTTAGCGAATATTACGTTACGTTGCTCGAGAAAGCGATACTAACCTCACTTATATGAAGCGTAGCTGAAATAAATCGCATTGATTACGGATATCGAATGAATGGGACTCTTTGCTTCTTCTATTTTACATTTATCAGTGTTAAGTGTTATTATGTTTGCAAGTATTTATGCGAAGGAATTATTAAAACAATTTCAATGTCAAAATAATGATTTTGATGTTGTGATGATATCTTTAAAAAGAGAGCAAACCACATGAACACATACATGGAAGAAACAAAGAACAGCAGTCGGGCATTAAATGAAAACATTATTATATAGCCGTAAACCATGAACATACTCGTACACTAACATACAATAATGTTCACATGTTGCAGAGATAACAATAATAGCAACAACAACGATAAAAAACAACGACTACAACGTCAACAGCTGAAAAACGATAAACGTTAAGCGCCAAAAGTCAAAAGCATAGTGGCGCCACACACGTTTTATAATTTGTTTAAATCGGCTCAGCAGCCACAAGAACACCATCATCATCATCAATACCACCAACAGCAATAGCAGCAGAAGCAAAATCATACATAAACAAAAATCCAATCTAAAGCAGTTGCTTGCTACGGCTATGCGGCGGCTATACGAACGAGTAATTGGGACGAATAGTTGGTCGAGTTTAGGCAGAGTGAGAGTCGCGAAATATGTTATATCGGTATTGGCATATCAGTGGTTCGCTTCGAAAAGCTCAAGTCGCGGCATCGTCTTTGCCATTTGCAGGCATCGCATTCACTCACTGTTATAGCCGCTCCGTAGCTGCTTCCTTAGCATTTCAAAATGATAATATAGTTGTAGTTAGAGCGAATTTGCAATAAATTCCTAATGATTGAGTGTTGAGTGGCATTTTAGAAATTACTTTTTCAATTTCAGAAATTATTATTTTCTCCTATCACGCATTGCATGTCCGCTCTTGTGTAACTATTTAATAGTTGGCTTTGCTGCCTAAATGCAAAATTTTCTATTCATCTGTAATTTAATTGCAGTACGTCAGCCAGTTAACACTGGTTTTCATATTTGCAATAATGCAGTACATTTGATTAGACTCCTCATAGCTAGACAGGAGCATGCGAAATTTCTTTGAACATTTGCGAATGAATTGAATTTAGGTGATTGCGGTAAGTAAGCATGAGCTTAAAATTTAGATTCATATTTAGATTCATATTGAATTGGAGACAATAACAAAGGTATTGTGAACGTGTGGCTGTCGTTGTTCCTTTCAAACCAACCTCTCCTTCTCAAGTGAACAAATTGCTAACTTACTTCGCTTTTAGCTTTTACTAGAAACCGAAGATCTTTACAATCCAGCCTCTCTTTCCTTCTTAACCAGTGTAACTCGTTATTTAAAATCGAGGCCTTTTACGAGGTCAGTGACCACCTTTTCAACCTATTTTCCTTTCAGCTGATGTAACCTTTAACTAGAAACCCAAGATCTTTACAAGTCAACCTCTCGCTTTCAAGTGAATATTTTCCTAACTTATTCTTTTACTAGAAACCGAAGGTCTGGCCTCCTCAGTTGTTGTCTAGCTTCTTTCTAACTTATGTAGCTAGGTCGAGTCCATGTGCACCCACATGGCAAACATATTTCTTCTCCGGTAGGGATTACTTTATTGGCCATGCTGAGCCTATTTGCAGTTAAGCAAGGCGACAAGGACACCAATCTTTCGATTTGCCGAGATCATATATATGGTTTCCTGATGTGCCTTTCTCGGTTGCAACCGTTTTCTTAAGGAAATATGTATCCAATGGAATAAATCGAGAAAGTTGCGTCTGACAAAAAGGGGGAGCAACAATCAAGAATAGACAGAATGAGGAAATTGTACAAATATTAAAGATTTTGCAAAATGTAGGCTGATAGGCTGGTCCAACATGAAAAAGTGATTATAGAAAAGTTATTCGTTTCGTGGCGAAGCTTCTGCTCAAGCAAAGGCAATCTCCGCGCCACTTTCCGATTTCTTATTAGTGTAAAAATTCCATTCAAGGCTGACGAGTTTACTAATGACCGATGATTGGGACTCGATACTGAGCAAATCAATGACTTTCGAATGACATTATTGAAGAGATTGCATGAGCGTTTAAATACATCGGCCGCGCTAAAAAGTGAGATGTTTGAGTTCCATATGAACTGAAAGATAGTCATTTCTTTTTGGAAAGGAATTTACTTAGGACTATAACTGCTAGTGAAAAAAAGGTCATCCGTAGTTATAATTGATATCGAAAGTGGTATTGAAATTGAAAAATCTCTTTCTATAACTTTGCAAAGCTTCTCCGAGCTTTAATGATTCGCCGAGAATTGCCTCAGCTCGATTGTCAATCATGTTAAAGCTTGTAAATTCCTTGGAATGGTGAAACTTTCATTAATAATGAAAAAATCTTTTTCGTTTCATTTTTTTTTTTTTATTATTTGCTCTTAAAGGAATCTTGAGTGTATGTTTAAACCCTCGAAGCTTAAAATGTAACTAAGTTTCGGATAAAATATGTTTAAAGCAGGAATTTCCACGATTAAAAATTCTCTAAATTCTTGACTTATTTATATACAGTGAGTATTACTACTGAGTATTACTACTGGGTTTTTCCTTCGACAAAAAATAAACGCTTGCTAAACTTAGTCCATTGTTCGAGCATAAAAATTTATTTTACTATTTTGTACTACTAGGGCACACATCTTAAAATATATAAAAAAAAAAAAAACAAATAAAACATTATTCCAGTGGGCAAGAAAATTAAATAACTTCAAGAAGTCAAAAAACATACCGTCATCAATATTGGGTTTTCTTTTCATAAAAGGGAGGACAGGAAGAAAAAAACAGCACATTATTAAAAATTCATATTTGGTGGGCTATCCTTTTTGCTTAATAACGTCATTCAAATGTTTTGACATATTTTGTATAATTTTTCTTGTGTGGGAAAAGGCGATCTCTTGCGAGAACACACGTTTCTAAGTTCATTTTTTTCTTTATATTTGCTAATGAGAGCAACTTCCGTTCCACTAAGAATTGAATTTATTCCTTCGAAAATTCTAGTCTCACCTTCCTATTACGTTCTTGTACCAACGGTTTACGGCGAGCCGGGCAATGGTCATGACATAGTTTGGATAAGCATTGGAGCCAATGGAGTCGGAAGAAGAGTGTTTAGGGATAGCATTCGAAGCAAGGAGAGTTATTTAAGGATATTGAAGGAAAATTTGAAAGAAAGTGCGGACACTCTTCATATTTTGGAAGCATTCAAATTCTACCAAGATAACGACCTCAAGCATAAGTCCCGCTTACTTGTAGAATTGCTCTTATATAGCTGCCACAAAGTGATTCATCCTTTTCTCCAAGCAGCAGACATGAACCCCATCAAAAATATGTGGGATGAATTAGATGAGGGTGTGCGAAAACACTCAATCTTCGCCGTTCAAGATCTAAAAAATAGAGTACAAGGAGAATGGAGTAAGATCCCTGTTTCCGCAAAATGTGTCAAAACGTTTAAAAGGCGTTATCAAGCAAGAAGGATACTCCACCGACTATTAATTTTTAACAATATGCTGCTTGTTTTTCTACGTACCCTTCCTTATATGGAAAAAACCCAACATTGATGACATGATATGTTTCTTGAGTTCTTGAAGTTATTTAATTTTCTTGTCTACTGGAATAATGTTTGGTTCGCTTTTTCTTTTGTTTTAACATCTCTTCCCTAGTAGTGCCAAAAAGTGAAAAAAGTATTTATGTTTGGAGACCAGATTAGGTTTAACAAGCGTTTATTTTTTGTCGAGCGAAAAAACTCGATATTAATAAGACTCACTGCACATATATGTATATATATAAATAATGGAATTACTTCTTTGCCAAGTATCTGCTGTAAAATGCTTTCAATGATGTATGACTTATATGGCATGAAATGACGTGATGTCTTGGCGAATTGCAGATGGCGTTAAGATACTTTAAACTACAGCGAAAACCTGTCTATTACAAGCATTTAAATAAGTCATTTACAGGGCATTTAATAGTCAGTCAGTATTAACTGTTGTGTAAAGCTCTAATTTACTTGTCCATAATGCATTTACGAGTGGCGGCTTTTCTGCTTCTTCTTTGTTTGTTGCCCCTATTGCACAATTGTCGCTTGAGTGGCAATACCACCCAGTAAGATGCAATAAACAGCAGCTGTCTCCCAGCGAGTGTGTTCGTCTGTACCTCTCAATGTGTCTTTTCAGGCTCTTTGCTGTGCTTCGACGTACAAATCAACAGCGGCAGCAATTGGCAATAGCCAACGCGCGCCACCACCAACGGCATCATCGACTATAGCAACAACAGCAACAACCACTATAATAATAATAATAAAAATAATAATAATAATAATAATAATAATAACAATAACAACAACAATCGCAACGTCATCGTCAACAATAACAAACCGTCAACGTGTGTGGCATTTTGTCTTTCCTAAATGCTTTTAAAAGGTATACGACGAGACGACTCTACGCAATATGAATACAATTCCTACAGTTCCTACTCTTCTGCTTTTTTTGCCGTTCATATCTTAGGCATTAAATGAAAGTGCATGTGTGTGTGTAAGCATTACAGTACTATATATATCTACGTACGTATACGTATTTCGTTAATTGTTGTGTGTATAAAAATATCCATAAAGTGCGAGTGATTAACGCCCATTCGTTAAAGTCTTACAGACTACTGTCGGACTACTTGTTTAGAGTTGTGGTAAATTGATGTTTGCGTGAGGATGTCCGTGTGTGTGTATGCTTACGCAATTTTGCACATCAAAAGATCAAAGACGAATATATGTTCAATAAAAAGATCAAACATTTGCTTCCTTCTTTTTTGCTTTCTTTCTAATTAAAATTGATATAAAAAAATTATTTGAAATGATTTGAAAAAGAAAAAAAAAACTTAATTATATACGAAGACAAGAAGGAAAGAACAAACAAATTAGATATAAAGTTAGACTAGAGCAAGTAACTTTACTAAACTAAATTTTAAACAGAAGTGGCATTCATTAGAAATGTGTTACGATTAGCCGGAGAGTGAATTGTAACAATAACAATAACAACAACAACAACAAAAGCAATCACACGAACATTAATACGCTTTGCTTTACTATGCTATGTTGAGCTATGCTATACTCGTACATAGCAGCGCAAGAGTGTGTATGCAACACACCAGCTTTGTGTAGCCACACACACACGCACACACACAGAAAGCAGAGTCGCGCGCGCTTTCAATATTTGAATGAAGACCACCCATGATGTTGAAATTAAGGACCACACGCAAAGCGAGCAAAGCATATATGCCAGGCTGAGTCAGGCAACTGCCACGCAAAACGAACGAATATATACAACAACTAAATAATATTTCGTAGATAGTGGCTCAGTATTTCGATTTTGTTTCTTTTCTCTTTATTTTTGTTTTTGTTTTCTTGCTCTCTTTTGCATACAGTGCGAGTGCGAGCGAGCGAGTGTGTGTACCAAGTGTCCATATATCGTAGCAAACTAAAAACAACAACGATAATAACAACAATAACAGCATTGCCAACATTGCTTATGCACAACAATATAATCAACAACAGTACCATTAACATTGTAAAACATAAAAACTAACGACAACAGAGAGACAACAAAATTTTTCTTTATCTGCATGAATGAACGTATGAATGAGCGCATCACGTACTCCGACTAGTCTTGAAATGATAAATAACAGTTGTTAACAAGAGACAAGTAAAAAAAAAAACGCATTTTTTTTCTTTAAACAAAAACTGAAATAAGTGAAACACATAACTGGATCGAATATCTAGCGCACATCATCTGTTAAACAGAGATGTTTTTATGATTAAATATTCTAATCGCATCTTTTCGTCTTTAAACAAGTGCGTGTTAAATAATTTCTATAGAGATTAACTCGAGATAAGCAATGTAATAAGGAAACAAAGACTTGCACAGCTTATTTAATTCTCTCTGTTAGTGATCCTGAGATAATCGCTTTTAAAACGTGCATTAATCTTTGTCTTTTAAGAAGGCTAAAGAATGATAACACACGCACTGATTGGGAGGAAAAATGAAGATTTCCCTTTAAATCTTCATCGTATAAATGTGTAGTCATTAATTAAGAAAAACAAAAAATCCTTTAAAGTGTACTTTCATATACAGCCAGCCCAACTATTGGGCCAAGTGCTTACAATTTACACATTTCCTTATGTTTGTTTATACTGAACATTGTTTGTTTCCCTTCAAAGAGAAATCCTTTGTCTTTTTTTCTTTTGCGGAAAGCTTGTTTCGGTAAAATGTAATAAAAACGATTGGCGCACATTTCATGACAAAAATAAGGGAATCGCAATGGAAAAAAAAATTGTATTTGCTTTGCATTCTCTTCCCCCGAAAGCAATAGATAAAAAATAGTAAAGTATTTTTTAATAACGGGCCAATTTTTTATCCTAATATTTTAAACATTAATTAAAAGATATTTTAGTCAAGCTTCAATGTGTAAGCCTGTCTCGTATATCTTGTTCCTATGGTGAAAGTTGGGAAGTTTTCAGCAAATACTGGATAAATACCAAATTTTACATTAGCCTTTTGCGCAATGAGAGCATGATTACGATTACCCAACTGGCGGTATATACATCAAGTGTCAATTTTTTACCTTAATTTTTATGATAGCGGACAGATGGCAAAAATTGCACGGACTTTTTATATGATCCATTGTTTCCGTCAAATTTTAGATTTATATTTTTCATGTTTATTGTTTCATGTGTAGCTTGTGCTGCTCAACAAGAGTTTTAGGTGAAGCAGCATGGCAAGAGGAAACAATGCTCGCATGCATTCGGCTTGATAGTCGAGACATCTGGAAAGGCACTAAGAACTGCAGGCGTCTTAAGGAGCAAGGAATCGTGGTATTCCAATAATTCCAATAATTTCCGAACGGGGCAATAAGAACGCTAAGAGAGCCAAGTGATCTTATAAAAGAGCATCTTCAAGTTCGATTCGTGACTAATAATCATCTATTCATGTTTATTATGTTTTGTGTGTATTGTGTATTATGTTTTGTTCAAAATGCACGATCAAGGTGTATCGCATGACGATGATGATGAATGGTCCAATGTGACAGATTTAATCACTCAGCGATCTCACGAGTTGTTATTTGGCCGTTTGCATAATGCAAATACATTTTTTATTTTGTCATCACTAGCTTTAACTGGACTTTCAGAACGTGGTGTATTTGCATCAAAACGAAATTTTGTAAACCAATTTTGGCACTGGCTTTCCGCATCTTCTCTGTACCAATCTTTTTTCCTTGCATGTGCAGCATTTTCAATTTTTCGATAGTAAAAAAGTATAATACGAACGAATAAAGAGTATTCCGCAGGATCAAACACATTTTTTCACAAACAATCCTTAGCAGCAGTTTTTAAAATATACAGGCGTCCTCGGTTTAACACGGTTAATTCGTACCGTGTTGTATTGAAAGTCAGCTTCAAAAATATTGTTTTGAGCGGGACACGCTTATATAACGACAATACGTCTTAAATGTGAAGCTGACTGTGAAAACGCACCATTAATTCTTGGGTTGAAAAGAACCGAAATTACTTTGAGAACAACCCAATATGTCAATTTTCGTGATCATGGAATTTTTGGCAACAAAGGCAATACGGTTGGCCAGGAGGATATCGAAGAATCCTTTTGCAATACTATAAGGAATATTAAATTTTATTCATGTGTGTAAGAACTGGATTCAGAAATTTATCTCTCGTTGTGAGTAGAAAGTTGATCTAATGTTTTATAGCTGAAAATGTTACCGCGATTATAATTATTGAGGGCGAAGATAACCAGCAGCTGAGTTACTTGATATCATTTTTGGGCAAACTATGCGCAATTGCTGTGTTTAGTAAAGTATGCAATAATTGGTGTTGTCGATCTTATTAGCACTCTAAAGCAGCGACTGTTACTAAAATGGTTTAGTTTAATTTCAAGGTAGAGCTTTTAATAGATGCTTGCATGTATTTTGATCAGTGACATCTGTTGGTGAAAATGATAAAGTAATGCGAAATAGATCTACACAACGTTTAAATTCGATGGTTTGAACCTTTCTCTACATAAAATAACAGTTTTCCATTTAATATTACTGAGTAATTCACTCTATACAGGTGCTAATCATGGAACGCTCAAAATTGTACTTTCGACATTCATTACTGTTGTTGTTTGATTTGAAGCAATCTGCTGTCGAAGCCCATCAAACACTTTCAGAGACTTATGGTGACGCTGCTACGTCATATCCCCCCCGTCGGTTTTGGTTTCAACCGTTTTAAAGAAGCGATTTTGATGTCGATGACGTTAAAGGGAACGGCTCGGAGAGAAATTTATCGAAGGAAACCCCAGCTGAAACTCCACAAAACTGTCGAGCAACTTACCTTTCTCAGCAAGTTTCTTTTATATTAGGGAGTAGAAAGAAGGAACGCGCTAAGGAATGCCCGAATTGGGGGAAACTATGCAAGACGTATGCGTACTCTATTCTTTTCTTTTGAAATTTTGTTTGTTGAAAGAAAGAAAATTTGTAATTGTTTCGTTTATAATTCACAAGCAAAAATGTTACTAATGTACGCGTTGAAATATCTCAATGGACAATAAAGAAACGCAGCTTTTTTTATATCACTCGCACCTCATACTATTGACGCGAGTGCTTGGTATGTCACACAAGGCTTAATAGAAAAGTTTAATTCGCCTTAAGACGAATTTTATGGTTTTCTTGTCTCAGATCTATTTACAAAACTGTAACAAAAAGCAATGATTTTAAGTCTTTAGCATTCCAAAAATTCTTCTGAAAATTCAGAAACATAACAAAAAATACACAGAATAAGCTGAATTTTCTAAGAAAGTTAAGACTCTACAGTCCAAATATATATACATTTATATATATATATGTATATGAACATATATAGAAACAAAAATATAAATCACACAATAAATTTCCAAGAGATAAAGTCATCGTATTCGTATGAATGACTTTTTCACATATGCACATATATGCATATGCATGTGATCGTGTATGTAAAAGGTGGTGATTCCAGCTAATAACTCATAGATATGTGTTGGTTGCCAGAAGAATGTTAAAAAAAAAGTCCGATACATATTTTGTTATAAAAAAAAAAAAAAAAATATCTGACATATAAGCAAAGAAGTCGAGCCAACTGGAGGCATTAAAAGTATATGTATACATATATGCATTTATGTATGCAGGCATATAATATATCCAAACACACAATTATATGCACTTCGGATTTATATGCATGAACATACCGACAATTTATTATAGGGATTTTGTATATATTTTTTTTATTTTTATTTTTTTTTATTACAGTTTATACGGTGCATAACATATTCATATAGACTTTTTTACTAACACATAAACACATGCACATACGTGCATATAAGGTACACTGTGTGTGCGGGCCGTTTATCTCCACATGCAATTGATCACATAGGCAAACCTAGTTAGCTGGCTTATGCTCATGTGTGTCAGTATGTTCGTACGTACGTTTATGTGATGACAATCATGTTTGATGTGTTCAACACACACACGTAGCAATAAAAAGGTAACAACTCAATATAAGCCAATAAAACAAAACAGTAGAAAAAAAACTACAACACGCAATGATTTACATGATCAAATAAATATAGCAAAAACAATAATAACAAAAGCAATAATTTAAATTGGACTATTAGAGGTGAAGCAATAACAAACGATAGGTAAAAAGTAAGAAAGACTACTTTGGTCGAATACCTGATACCCTCGACACTTGTTAGGCTTATATAGAAAATGTTCTCTTCGGAGAATTGTAAATGCGGTAAAAGATTAGTAGGACAAATTTATTGACTGTCATCATGCTTGAAGGGACAAAACTAATAGTATTGTTGACGAAACCTTTGTAAAGCCGTAAGTATAAGAAGGTAAAGTCATCAATGTATTAAGAATGCTGTCATCTCATTTTTTTACTCTTCATGTTATGCTGCGTTAATGATTCCCTTTCTCTCAATTCCAATCTTGAATTCAAGCAGTTTATGGTACATACAGTTCATTTGTCTGCCATTGTCTGCACTCGAATATTAGCAGATGGTAGAGACTGTTTATACAGCCAGGTTCACGCTATAGATCATATGATATTTTAAAAGTATTGATAAAGCACTAAGTTGCCGAAACCTTGTTGACTGTTGTGGGGTATTTTAGATTGGAGGATGAGGGGCAGATTTTCATCTCCAACAGGGTTAGAAACCATTCCGTTGTTCTATGAAACCATTTCGCGAATGATTGGAGTCTGTCTTGCAAGCAAATGATGGTCCAGCATCCCATTAGCAAATAAATATTATGTTTATGTTACGTGTTCATATTATTGACAGGACAGATGGACATACAAGGAAATAGGAAAATATAATGTTGCAATGTTGCACATTTCCGGAAGTCACAAACCAAATGAAAAACTTGATATAATTCAATTTCACGATAGTGAACATAAGAATTATAACATGAACGGTTGTGTCGATCGACGTAAAATGTATAGTAACACGAACAATCGAAAGACGTATGAAATTCTGATTGTTTTATTAGATCAAAAGATTTGTTTACAGTGAATAGCACATCAAATATGAGAAATATATATATTCTTGACTGCTTTGAAATTTTGTACGCAAGCAATTAATATAAGTAAAATGAAAAAGGCTTAGGCTAAACTGAAGCAAGAAACCTTTCGCGCTTATATTTAATTCATATCCAAAAGAAATTTCAGTCCGAATTTCAAGCTTGAAGAGATTAGGTATGCCAAAGAAAATTCTCCAAAGAAGCTTTGAAAACCACGGCAAAATCGACTTCGAGTTTAAACCTTGAAAAGACTAGGCTCGCCATGAAACATTCTTTATAGGAACTTTGAAGAGCAGGACGGAATCAAGTCCACGTTTGAAGCTTCAACAGACTATGCCTGCTATGAAAAATTCTTCATGGGAACTTTGAAGAGCAGGACGGAATCAAGTCCAAGTTTGAAGCTTCAACACACTATGCCTGTCATGGAAAATTCTTCATATCTAGCAGCCATATGTTCTACGTGGCTTGTACCGTCTGGCACTGAGCGCTATCTATTACTAGTCGCAGCGTTTTCAAGACATTAAGAGACATTAAGACATTAAGAGACTGGGTCTGCCAGCAATCGCTTTCGCAGACATTATGAAGATTACAACGGAAACGAGTGAGCTCTAATAAGCTCTGCTTCTGCCATCAAAAACAGCCTTTAATTCTTAAGAGCGGTTTTTCTGTAACAGTATTTAGACAAAGGATTTCTGTAGAGCCTTTAAAAATTATGGATGGATGATGAGATCATTGCAATGCTCTGGTATTTCTCACGTCACTCAAGGCGTTCAAACGCTTAACGAACGTAAAAACGGTATCACGATCATATCACATCACGATTGGTATGAACCATACTTACGATATGATCTTGTCTCACGCGCTGAATTTTGCTCAACCTTTTTAATCAAACTTACATTTTTTTTTTTTCATACTCTTATTAATTTTATTATTGAAATTTTTGGGATATTGACTAAATCTTATGTTTGGTGTTGACAGAGTTAACCCATTAAGCACCGGTTTCAATAAAAATTAAACTGAAAGTTGACAGTTAACAGCACACCTATTCAACGAGATTCAGTGCAGTTCTAGCTGATTCCGAAAATTAAAGGTCGAGTTAATAAGAAGCTATATTAAAAGCAATCACGTGATTATTGAAATTAAATAAGAAATTCATTCAAAACCATAAGCAAAAATCCCACAGCAACAAACGAACTGAGAATTAGCAGAATATGTATTTAAAATAGCAAATAATTTAACTTACAGTTAAGATCTGTTCTTCTTCATTTCTTTAAATTATTTCATGCGGTGAACCTGCTACTCTAGTCCCAATTTCATTTATATAATAGAGTTCTCAGTAAATTTCAAATTCTTTAAGCTTTTGGTTCTATTCCACTTGTTGCGTTTACAAGACGATCGTAAAACGAAGAGCATAAAGACTGGTAGTAAGTGAAGTAAATTGTAAAGGACAACAAAAGCGGTTTTAATACTTAATAAACTGGATGATCTTAAAAACTTTTTTCACTAAGCTTAATGATGATCTGGATAAACTGGATGATCTTAAAAACTTTTTTCACTAAGCTTCAAGCGTTGATAGCCAGTAAACTGGGTGGTTTTCAAAACTTTTTTTACTTAATTCCAAGCGTTAGCGGTCGGTAAACTCATTCAAAACTCTTTTCTGTCAATGGCAAAATTAAATTATATTCAGCCTCTTAATAAAAGCTGAACTCGAAATACAGCGCTTTCGAAAGCAAAACTGATTCAATTCAAAAATGTAGGGAGATTAGATCTTAAAGTCTCTGTCCTTCAACACAAAACATCGATGCAGTTCGCGAAGGTGTTGCTGATAGGTCAGAGAAATGAATTCGCCAGCGTAGTCAGAAGCTGAATATTTCAAGAAGCATTCTATGTCGAATTCAAATGAAATGAAAGCACTTTCGTTGCTTACAAAATTCAATTGACGTAGGAATTAAAGTCCACTGACGTGATACGTGATTGCGCCAGCAAACCTTTTAGGCCATTTACGCTTAGAGGCTTATAATCGAATCGATAAACGCGTAAAAACGCTGTAGTGGGACGCAGCCGCCCCTTAAATACCTTACGCCATTTAATACAGTTATTCATATATTGATTTTTGAAAATAAGTATTTAAGCAGAGAATGGTGGAAAAAGTGGTCCGATCCGAAGAATTTTCAATAGCCGTCGTTCGTTGGCCAAAACATGCCGATGTACAAGATTTCATCAAAAATATCTCAAAATTTGCGACTTGTTGGTTGAATTTAAGAAAATAAGGCGGACGGTCGGACAGACAAAGAGAATTAGAATGTAATTCTGAATCGATGCGGCTATCAAGTCCTTCTGTGTGTTGCTCACATACGCACAAAATTAATTTATCTTTTTGCGACAAGTAGGGTAGAGAATAATAATGACCTCGGAAACATTTTGAAAAGAGAGTATAACTCGTTTTCAATTCTTTTCTTTTTAATTTTCTTTTTTTCTTGATTCTCTGTCACGAAATAGTCGTCAAGGATTTTTAACTGTTTTTCGGTTCGAATTCTCGGACTCGACGGATGTGACTTTCTTCTGATTCAAAATACTTGTCTGGTAAAATTTGTGTTTTTACTCTTGAAAACGTACGAAAACAAATCTGACAGACGGGCAGACGCCCCAAGGTTAGATCGATCGGTATAATAAAAAGTGAAGCGTCTACCTCAAGTCCTGCTGGGTGCTGCATAAATGCGCACAAACTTAATATGCCCTTGTGCCACAAATATTTTCTATCAAAATCACTTTCTGTGTGAATCTTCGAAAACTTTTATTTTACTTTGCCCTAAAATGGGAAATGAATAGCAAAAAGTCAAAATCAATTAATAAGTAAAACTTCCCGGCTTTAGGATGTAGGTAAGAAATAGAAGTCACCTAATATTCTCCATCAATGCATTCAAAGTACAATTTTCTCTCGCTACTGATCGTTGGTTCATTTTGCTGGGTAACCTTTGCTTTGCTTTGCCAGGAAATCATTAAAACAATTTTCTTACACTTAAAATATTTACGCATCATTACCTTACCTTACCTCAGTTAATGTCTATCCCCTAAATTGTACGATGTATTTCCACGATGTTTCTCTGTGAGTAAGTTTTTGCGCTGATTGCAGATTAAAGCTTTTTATCATTTTCCTCTTCTTTTCTTTTTTTTTTCATTTTTTTTTTTCATTTCATTGTCATTAAAATTGTTTTAATGCGTTCGCCTTAGCCTTAGCCTTAGCCTTAACCGGTATACATGTATGTGCATATATATGAGATACATATGTGACGATAGGAAAACAATACCGCCGACAGGCATAGGCGATTATATGGTAGTCAATCGTCATAATACACAATTTTAGCCTGAGGCCGTCACTGAGACGCCAAGCGAGCAAGCAAATAAATAAACAAACAACGAAAATTCACATTAACTTCTGACTAACTTTTGAAATAATATTCATAATTACTGTTAAAATCAAAAGCAAAAGCAAAAAACGAAAAAAAAAAAACTCAAGCAAAACCCGATTAAAAGTAAATCGCTTTTTTTACAATTTTATTATTGGAAGACGCGCGAGTTGCTTTCCCTGCAAAATTAGGTTTCTTATATGAGTTTTTGCACTGGAGGTGCTTTTCTTCTCTTGGAATCTTATCGCGGGAGAGTGCATGTGTATTCGTGCGTGTGCGTGTGTTAGCGCGCGCAAAAAGATTTCTGCTTTTTTTCGAGTGTCAGCAAACAAAAGTATCGATTTTTTTTTTGGCTGCTCTTCCTTACTGGCGTCGAGTGGAGTGGACAAACAACAATATTCGACAAATACAAATGATGTTGAATGAGTAAAAACAAAAAACGATACCCCTTTTTGAATGAGCGTGTTGGTGGTCTCTACAACAATAACAATAACAATAATAACGACATCGACAACGAAAACTACAAACATAGTGTAAACAAAAAGGAGCATTTTTTCTACATATTTTATATATATTTATTTATATATATATTACTTGGATATCCAGGAAGTTGATTAACTTTATCTCGATATGAGTAAAGAAAAGACGCGAAAAGTGAGGAGAAGAGGAGATGGAATATTTATATGTTTCATTGGCGCTTAAGATTTACCAATAGTCCGGCCTAATAGAGCAACAAATCGCTACAAGTATAATATATGCACGCAGTAAAAACTTCAAGTAAATAGGTAGCTAGAGCCAGTTTGCGAAAACAATATTCGTCAAGTGATGAATCTCAGAACTTACCTGTCCAGATATATGCACCAGGGCGCTTCACGTTTTTTATTAAACAGAGGACAGAAAGAGGCAAAGGATGACAGATAATGATGGCTTCCTTCTGAAACTTATGAGAGATGAATTACGGCGACTAGAGAGAGCATGACAATGCTTGCGAAATTTCGTTGCAGATATTTTGATATCTTCTACTTCTTCTCGGTCGTCTGCGAGAATGTTGTCAATCGCAAAAATTGAGATAACACCTGAAATTTGGAACAGTTAACTGCCGATAATAACCTGCTTATTATAAGCAGAAGACTGTACCTTTCCAATCCATAGCAAATATTGACCCAAAATTTGATGGGAACATTAATTGGAATCACCTACAACTTTATATGTATATATACAAGATATTGTTTGAAATTCGACTTCCGTGCGTTTATTAAGTGATTACGTGGGTTCTCAAAGGCACAGAAGCATCTTCACTCTAATTTTGTATACTTTATACCAATTGTGATACAAGGATATTCTGAGTTTGTGTGCAATTATGCAACACTAAGAAAAATTTGAGATAGAGGGATAGATCATACCGAGCAAGTGATTTTGATTCGATCTGAGCTTGTCTGTCTGTCTGTCTGTCTCTTTTTGTTTTCTTGTATTCAATTCAAGAGCCGCAAGTTTTGAGATATTTTGACGAAATCTGGTACACTGAAGTATTTTGCCCAAGGGACGAAATGGTTCTGGTCGGAACTCCTCTTCAACCACTTTCCATATAATACCAATAATTTTCCCATAGTTTTCTGATTCGAAAGAAAGTTTGCGAAACTCTTGGTGGCTGAAAAGAGGCAACTGCAACAGGAAGCGGGAAAATATCCTAAAAATTGTGCCCGATAATCGAAAAGTGAACTATCAAGGAATAACTGACGTCCTGAACATATCAAAACTAAACTATTCCGCAGCGTGAGAAAACTTTTTCCACATTGTGTAAGATTTCCGATTGTGTAAGAATTTTTGCCCCACAACAACTATTATCTATTTGCAAATATCAACAGGATGCTCTAGGGAGAACCAATTGGAACAAATGATTACGGAAACTGCTGTGCATGCTGAAGAGTTTGACCAATCGTTCTACAAAGAAAAAGCATCGCAATGTTTCAAACGCCTTGAACTTACTGATGATTAAAACTAAATTTTCGAATATATACGCCTGAGTGGTCAAGTAGACAATGGATCTCGACTAACAACTCAATCGTCATAACTACAAATCTCGAGTGCGGTAGAGTTTTCAATAAACCCGATAGCCGATTTGCTGTCAATTGCTGCTCAATTCATAATGGATGACTGTCGAAAATCGCCGAATATCGGCTGGCAAAACTGTCGATAACACTTGAATTTGCTAGAAAGCACCGCAACTACGAAATTTAATTCCCGAATGACTGTGTTTCTTTATCAGCCGTCACCGAGGCATGAATCTGCAAATGTGGCATTGAATCATTAACTGTTGTATTCGTGAAATTCTAGACACTAAGAACCTGTAGGCCAACCTACAGATATCACAAAATAGAGGAGAGAAAACCCGGTTCATGGGGCCCATTGAATTTTAAAGGTTCGACTTCTTTGCTTCAAATTTAATATGCTACTCTTTTCACTTTGTTCGCGATTTAGTTTTATAATCAAAAAAAAAAAAAAAGAAAAAAAAGACTAAATAACCGGGTATTTTAGTTTATTTGCTGCCAGCGGCTTCTTTTAAATCACAAACAAACGGATATACACATCTGGTATAATGAAATTATTAAAAAATTGATTAACGCACACAAATCCATCTTATTTTCAGATGTAATAGGTGCTTGCATGTATTTTGACCGACGACATCTATTGGTGAAAATGATGAAGTAATGCGAAGTATTGATCTACACAAAGTTTAAATTCGATGGCTTGAACCTTTCTCTACATAAGATAACAGTTTTCCATTTAGTATTACAGAGTTATTCACTCCATACAGATGCTAATCATGGAACGCTCAAAATTGTACTTTCGTCATTCATTACTTTTGTTGTTTGATTTGAAGCAATCTGCTGTCGAACCCCATCAAACACTTTCAGAGACTTATGGTGATGCTGCTTCATCATATCTCAGCTGTCGGTTTTGGTTTCAACCATTTTAAAGCGGTGAAGATCCAAAAGGAGGGGAAATGGTTACCATAAGAGTTGACTGCAAATGAGATTTTGAATCGTTTCAACATCGCGGTTGCATTGCTTGGCAAAAAAAAAAATTGGATGTGACGTATTGTTACTGGCGATGAAAAGTGGGTCTACCTAAAACCGAATGAAATTGTTGCTGCAAACGTCCATCGACGTCAATCGAACAAATTGAACGATATATTGTTGCAAAGAAGACCAGCAGACTCGAAGTCATCCTTTTACATGATAGTGGTCGACTACACGTTGTAAGAGTTGTGAAGCCTTCTGATCACCACTTCATATCGTTTATATCGACGCAGCATGGCTTGCCTGCTGAAGAAGAGCGAAAATGGATAGATGACTGGATCGCTGCCAAACCAATGACGTTCTTTCGATATGGTATCGCGGATACGATATACGATACGATAGGAAAAAGTTGCGCAAAATTATGGAGAATACTTTGGTTAATACCTATTGCATCGATTTTTCCCAGTAAATGCCTTTTCCAAGTGGAAAAATGATCAAAATACATGCAAACACCTAATACACACACACATATATATATAATAATCGAGTGCAGTCGAGTGTTCAAAAAGAAGGCAACATAATTTTCTCTTGTGTTTTCCGTTTTAATAGAATGTTCACAGTGTGTAAAGCGTCAGCCAGGCAGATATGAAATAATGTAAACAATGTTGCGAAGAATTGTTATTATGTTAGTTAGTAAGGTAACCGACAACAACAAAACTCAATTTAATTTAATGCGTAGAGAACCGCAGGCATATTTTTTTCGGCACAACATCCGTGACAATTTTATGACCTAATTACAGACTCTAATAACAATAAGGAGTTAAGAGGTAACGCCGCGGAAACTTTTCAGAAGAAAACCAAATTTTTTTTTTTTTTTGCTTTAATAGGTGCCTTGAACCTTTTCTAGGATACTGGGTAAAAAGTTCATTATCTGAAGGAAACTTCTTACGAAAATCTCCCGCCATTTTCTTCAAGTGCCAATAAGCTACTGCTTAACGTCCTAGTTGTTCATTCCTAACTTCTTTAACAAGCCAACAGATATCTTCAGGAATTAAGAATGCCAGAGTTATGAAAGAATTTCGGAGAGAACAAAACAGAATAGGAAGAACAGCAAAGCACGCTTCAATTACTCTTTTGCTTGTGCTTATTAACAGCACATAACTTATGTTGAAAATGCAAAACTTCCACCCAAGACACCTATTGCGCTATACTTATTTTTACGTCAATTTACGTCATCTGAAGGAGACGGATTACCTGCTTGTAATGGCTAAAATTGAAGTAAACCATTAATATTTATAAGCGGGCCATGCCCCATTTTCTAATTTGCTTGTGACTTTAAACAAAACACATATACGGTAAGTTTGAACTTTTCTTGTCAATTCTCTAATATGTAAGAGGAGAGTAAGAGCTTCAATAATAGTCACATGTGGACGGACAAACAGAGGGATACAAAAAATTTGTAGTGTGTCTCTGATGACAACTTGTGGATGTTACAAAGGCGATAACAATGCTAGTTTACCAACTTAACAATGGCAAGTGAGTAGGCTCGCAATCGCACAATACTCGGATAGAAATTTTTGCCTAAAGTAATCGCTACACGAACACCTAACATATTTAATTTTAATCAACATTTACAGCATATCAGGCTGATGTATATGGAAAAGAAAGAAAAGAAACACAGAAAGATGACTTTCCCAGTGACAAACGATACACTTCCACACAGTTTCATAAAAGCAACAACGACGACAGCAACAGCAACAGCAACAGCAACCAAAACGAACAACAGTGAAATTCAATGAATACATCATCACATTAATATGTTTTTAAGCTGTCAAAGTGTGAATAGAACTTAAGAAGATTTTGCATTTTTTACGAGCGCTGAGCTCCTATTTTTTTTTTCTTTCTTTTTTTTTTAATGTTTTTTTTAAATAAACATATCAACGCCACATATAAAGACTTTTGAAGAATGAAAAGCTTTAGACCTACCACAGCTTTGTCAAATGAACGAACGAACGGCTTATAGAAAAGAAGAAAAAAAAAAAAAAGAAACAAGCAGATAAATGCTAAAATATTGAAATCTTTAGACACATATGAGTTGGAATCCGATCAGGTAATCTCTAAACAATAAGCTTAAAACGAAGCCACAACACCTACTATGGTTCTTTACTTTTTATCTCATTCAATATGTAATCCGAAGACAAAATCATAATAATGGGGGAAGATTCATTAAGGATGTTTAAGTCACACCTTGATTTCGTCTCCATACGTCATTCATACTCGTAATGGCGAAAGGCCACAAATATGTCTTGTTAGTGCAAGATCTTCTAGGGCAGCGCTCAAGCAAATCGTCAAATAGCGATCACTTATACGACTGTGCCCAAAAACGAAGACCAATCGAATATCAGAACTATATTTTTTCCTAGTTGGTATCACTGTGGCAGACATCTGCGTCAAATTTCACGTCAAAAAGTATTTTTTCGCGTGTGAGGAGACGATTTCTAACTATCAACAGGTCATGGAACGCCTTATTACGGGAGATGAGACTTGGATCTATGCATGCGAGCGAACACATACATCGGAAACGATTAATCAGTCGAGCCAGCAGCGTGCAAAAGGTAGGCGAAAGCCGAAAATGGCGCGCCAAAGTCGCTCAAAAATCAAGGTGATGTTAATGGTTCCCTTCGGCTATCATGGTTTTGGGCACCATGTACTCCTCTTGGCTGGTCAAAGTTTTAACAACGTATATTAGGTGAGTGTTATGTGTGGTCTGCGTGAAGTTATTCGCGAAAAGATGCCGGAGTAGATTTAAAAAAACGAAAAAAACTGAATAGGTCTTGTTTTTTGGGTACAGAATGAAGTTGAAATTTGAGGACAATGTTCACCTGATTTTCTCTGGGCAAACTTTCTTTGGAAAAGTACAACATATTTACAATCGATCAGCGAAAAGCAATAAGCTTACGTACTGAGAGTAGTAGTCTCGCCTGTTGTGTCTTCCCTTCCTCAGAAAGAGTTCAGATCTGGTAAATCTAATAATATTGATGATAGTATAATTCACAATTCGCAATTTTTCCTACAATAAAATCAGCCTTGGAGAGCGATTGTCTTAAAGCAAACGATTTTAGTTTTTCACTGAAACAAATTATTTCTCTTAGAATTTCGCATTTGTTCGAACCAATCAATGGCTCTTGTTATTGTTTCGCTAGGTTCGAGTACAAATTTGGTTTATCTCTTCTGTTTTTAACAAGTTTATGGTCGCTCTAGATCTGAGCAAGCGAGCGTAGTTAACTGGAAACGAAGCAAACTTTGTTGAGGATTTTAATTCCGTCGCTTTTCTCTCTCTCTCTCTCGATGTCACCAATGAAATGACAATATTAGTAAACTGTTCACTTCTAACTTTAGCTGGCTGACTGTGTGCATGTGCGTGTGTGTGTGTGTGTGTGTGTCACCTTCGAATGAATGAAGGCTTCATATTACAATTTTAATTCAATTGAAATTAATAGTATGCGTTAAGTACTTATAAAATGTGAGTTGTAAGAGCTGTTAACAATCTTTTCTTTTTTTTTTGTTTTTGTAAAAAGCGTTTCTTTCTTTATACAAAAAAAAATTTCCGTAAGAGTTTAAAGTTGATACTACATTTGTGTGATGGTTTGTGAATTTTAAGCTGATTTCGCTGCAAAGCCCTTCTGCAGACATTTACATCTCAGGTAGTCGCGGTTATATAAATGGCATTAAAATTGCATTATTGTATGACGACTACGGCCCACTTGAAAAAAGGCAAAACATATAAATCGCACGTATAAGCAACACTTACGGTGGTCAAACAGAAAGTAGGAAATCAAGAAGTGGAAACAACAACGACAACAGCAGCAAAACAAAAAAAAAAAAAACGGCGAACGAAAAAAGAGAAAAAAAAGCACAGACAGCCAGACGGACAGAAAAACATTCAATTTCACAATGTGTGTACATAGGTGCATACATAAATACAAATGTATAAATGTTGATGGGTGTGTGGGGTTGGTTTGTAAATCGCTTTAGGCTGCCACTGTTCTACGCTTAATGCGATTCAACTGCAGGCGGTCAACGACGTGAACAATCAATAGCACACATAAAACTTAAAAAAAAAAAAATTTACTAAAAGAAAAAACTGAACGATACACGTAAAGAAACAAAAAAAAAGAAGAAGAAGAAGAAGAAGAAGAAAAACATTTACCAACTCTGACTGCTACTGTTGCTGCTGCCATTGCTACTGCTGTTGATGGTCGATCATCAATGATCGCGTATGTGAAGAACAAACATTAAGTTGTTTTTTCTTTTCGCTTTTTCATTACATAGGTTTAAATATTTTTCATCGTCATTGTATTTTTTGTTGATTTTTTTCTTTTTTTTTTTTGATTTGTTACTTTGTTTTTCCTTTTACTAGTTTTTCCGTATAGTCAGTCAATTTGTTCGATGGTTTTTCATGTGGTCATATAAACAAAGAGAGCATTTAATGTTCATAATAATGATACGATGTCATGGCAGAGGGCTTGTATGTCTCTCGATCCAAGCGCTTGACCACTTACTGCAAGGCATGATCTTTGCTTTGATTAAACAGTTGTCCAGCCAACGCACTCTCCAAGCCGCTGTTGAACAGTAGTGAAATTAAAAGAGGGAAGAAAAACCTTAACAACATCTCTATTCCGCCTCAGGCATTGAGTAATGATTTTCGGATTCCATCATAAGGATCTTCTAGTATAAAAATGACTTTGTAACATAATTACTCGGCGTATATTGTTAAGTTAATGTTGTGATCGGCTTGTATTTTTTTAATTTTCTATATAATATTTGCAAGCCATCATCGATCAAGCTAATGTTCCTCTTTTGCCGGTTGAATGCGATCTTCTGAAGTACATCATAAGCGTTACATACCAAGATGGATGATAATCTGCGTGTAAATCTTTGTATAATAATTCTTCTTCTTTGAAATTTTGCCTAAACAAATAGCACATGCTGCCGGTTAAGATGAGTTGTTCTCGTCAGAGAGAGAGAGAGAGAGAGAGAGAGAGAGAGAGAGAGAGAGAGAGAATACGTATGTTTACCTTTATAAAACGCTTTGACTTTCTGTATTTGTTTATAAATTCGACGCAAACACACACACACACGCACACATGGATATGCATGTGTACTATATATGTGCATGCACATGTTAACGGCAAAAGATCAAAGCTGAATATGAAAGAAAACAGAAAAAAAACGTAAAATTATTACAAACAAATGACGTAGCATGACTAAATACAATTTAAGTTTTTCTCCTCATTTCTTCTTCTTCCTTATAAATATAGAAAAGGAAGATGATAATAATGTGCACACAAACGCGCGTAGCGAATATAGTTTATTTGGTTTATTTACGATTAAATTACTTAAGCAGTTGGTGGCGAAAAATTTGCATTCACTTCATGAAACACTGAAAAAGTTATTCAACCTGGAGGCCAACTGCCGGCATTCATAGGCATATCTATATATCTATCGTACAAACTTAGCTTACGCTAGTTCGTGTAAATTTATCGTTCGAGGCATTTTTCTTTTTATTACGCCAAATGCCTTCCGATCTATTGAAAAGCATTATGAAGATATGCTTGCGGGGAGGGAAAAATTTTCGTTCCGGAGTTGCATCTACTTGATTGAAAGTTTAGTCTGTTCACTTGATATCTCATTGCTCGCAATGGACCACGGCCATACACCACTCTAGAAAGAAAGAAACGGCCAACAAAGTGGTACGATCCGAACTAGTTCCAATAGCATTCATCCTTGGAGCAACGTAATAAAATTCATAAAAATAACTGAAAAATTGTGGGCTGTAGGTTAAACACAAAGAAAAAGTGGTTTTGAATCGATCGGTACTATGAAAAATAGGTCCATCTCAAGTCCATACGTCCATGCAAACTAAATACATCCTTGCTCTATAAGTGGTCTACAAATATAAAAAAGTCTAACGTTTTGAATCGATTGGTACTATGAAAAATAGGTCCATCTCAAGTCCTTCTTAAGTCCGTACGTCCATACAAGCTAAACATATCCTTGCTCTATAAGTGGTCTAGAAATATAGAAAAGTCTAAACTCAATCCAATCGCACAAGATTTCTTCTAAAAGCAATTTCTTTTTGAAAAAATCGCACGATGTCACTAGATTTTGGAATAAATTTTTGGAAAATGCTTACTCTGTTGCTCTGGATCGTGTAAATTAGAACCAACAGCAAAGAGAAGAAAAAAAGATAAATTTTTTGCTTTTGAAAAGTCTTTTTAGACCCTCTTCTATGGCCTTTCACATGTAAACGAACTTAAAATATTATAGGACAAGGTATGCCGTTGAATAATATACGTCACTCCTACTGACACAGTTCGCAGTAGAATGCACAAAATTACACATTGTTCCCATGAGAGGATTTACTTTTGGTGCGAAAAATTATACCTTATTTTTAATGAGACTTATTAGAGTACATTTTTATGTGAAATCACTACTCGGGCTAAATTTCTCTTATATGGGAGCTTATCACATGAACGAAGATTCAAAAAATAAATCACAAACCAATCAAATGTTCTTCCTTTTGTTAGTACAACAAAACTAGAGGAACAAAATGGGAGGAACTTTGTCGAAGAGTATTAAAATAACATGAACCTTAGGGAAAAGTTTGAATATAACTCACTTTCAGTTTCGTGTCGGTGAGCACATTCCAATACATTTTTGAGATAAATTTGTAATCCATGAAAATATGTTAGATCCAGAGGAAAGTTCTGTAGCCATGAGTATGTGTTCGCGCTTCATTTAATAGCAACATGAAGCCGCTTCGTTTTGATTTATTTTCTAGGTCAGGATCTATACATTCAGTGGTAAAAAGAGAGAGCCAGATATGCGCGCACTTGTGAAACTTATTGTAAAGGGACGGACGGAACTTTCCGGTTCATAACTTGAACCTTGGATAACATCAGTACTAAAAAATCATCAGCAAAACATCGATCATTGTCGGCGATTCGTGTCCTCCATATGGACAGACTAAAATGTTCATAGAATTCACAAATTTCCATCAAACAATTTCAACAATCTCGGGCTCCTGATTACAACAGAGATGTTGTTGCAACGACCAAATTAAAGCCGTTACGCTACAAATTGCATTCGGTACATTCGGCAGATCTAGATTTTGACGATCTTCGTTTGTCGAATCATAGAATTTATCATAATGTAGCATTTTAGAACTCTTAAGGGAACACATATCAATTCCAACACCAAAAAACAAAATTGCCTTAAAATTAAAGGAAAGGTTAGTTAAAAAGGAAAACAAAATTAATTGCTTCATGTGGGTACAGCATTGGATTGTTGATAAGGGATGCAGTAGCCGATTGCTAGTAGCGAATTAAAAGAAAATGCGAAGCAGTGATCTTTGGTTCTTCTTCTTCTATATAACCAGAAATCCGATCGAATCATTGAGAAAATCGACAATACATGTATAAAAAGGAAAAACTTCGCCGCTTTTGTTCTACGACATAAGAAGAAAAAGACGAAGAAGACGAAGAAGAAGACCACCAAGAGAAAACCGACGAAATTTGCTAACTGCTGCAGAATTTCTTAAAAGATAGAGTAATTCACTTAACCGTTTGAGTACCAAGCAGCGCGATCACCTCTTCAGATTTCATGTCAAGAAAACCAAGACAGTTTCTTCGACAGTGCTTTTTCAAAACCGTCTGGGACTCAAACGGTTAAGTAATGATTTTATGAAATAACAAAGGAATTTGAAATGACAAAGAAACGGCAATTGTTGCTTCACGAATTTAACGGAAGACGCGCTTATTCTTGCAAAAAAACAGTTTTTTTTTTTTATTAATTAATTAAAAGTTTTGCGAGATTTATGTTAAAATAATTTAAAAATTAAATTAAAATTAAATAAAAATTCCGATTTTTTTCGGTAGGAGGGCTTTAAAAAAGAGTTATTAAATGTAGGTATTCTCTTCATGACAGCAAAAAGAAAAACAACTATTCATGCTTTCGATTTGTAATCGGTAATCGATGGATTCCTCAAGACGACAACACCAACTTTAAACGCCTTGTTCAAAGAGCAAAATGGGAAACAATATTTAAATTCCTCTAAGAGTTGCAGGCTTTTCTAAATGTCTTTTATAATCTCATCAATTTTATTGTCAAGTCAATCAAAAAAAATTTATACCAGACAAGCATTTTCATTCGAAAGAAAATTGCATGCGGAGAGTCCGAGAATTCGCATCGAAAAGAAAAGCCTGTCTGTCCGTCTTGTTTTCGTTTGTTCAACCAGCAGACGAAATCTGACCGAACGTTTTGGCCCAGGGAGGAACGGTATTGAAAATGTTTCGGATCGAATCGGATCGGGTCGGACCAGTTTTTCGACCACTTTCTACATAACGCCTTAGTTTGAAAAGTCGATATATGGATAGGCACAGGCTGATATTGAAAATGTTTCGGATCGAATCGGATCGGATCGGACCAGTTTTTCGACCACTTTCTACATAACGCTTTAATTTGAAAAGTCGATATATGGATAGGTGCAGGCTGATATTGAAAATGGTTCGAATCGAATCGGATCGGATGGGATCAGTTTTTCGACCACTTTCCACATAATGCCTTAATTTGAAAAGTCGACATATGGACAAGTGCAGGCTGATATTGAAAACGGTTCGGATCGAATCCGATCGCATGGGATCAGTTTGTCGACCACTTTCCACATAACGCCTTAATTTGAAAAGTCAATATATGGATAGGCACAGGCTGATATTGAAAACGGTTCGGATCGAATCCGATCGGATGGGATCAGTTTGTCGACCACTTTCCACATAACGCCTTAATTTGAAAAGTCAATATATGGATAGGCACAGGCTGATATTGAAAACGGTTCGGATCGAATCCGATCGGATGGGATCAGTTTTTCGACCACTTTCCACATAACGCCTTAATTTGAAAAGTCGATATATGGATAGGTGCAGGCTGATATTGAAAATGGTTCGGATCGAATCGGATCGGATGGGATCAGTTTTTCGACCACTTTCCACATAACGCCTTAATTTGAAAAGTCGATATATGGATAGGCGCAGGCTGATATACATCATTTAATGATGGATGGGATGCCCCACTGTAGCGTTTTCAATTGTTTTTCATTTATCTTTATTTACTTACATATTTCTGCCGCGAGCTTTTCTAAACATTTAACTAATTAGATATTTATTTAGTTTATGTAAACTACGGTTAATATCCTTACATTTCCTTTGTTCACTTTTAGTACGAAGTACAAATTTTTGAGAAGAAATCGAATGCTAAAGCAAAAACAAAAACATGAAAAATCAATTAGACAGACTTACAGGTTTATATAAGACAATCGGGTGATGATGTTAAGATCTGATATAATGTTATCAACGTTGATCGTGCAGGTAGCAGGTAACCACGTTTCTCTTCTTTTCTTTTTTTTTTTTTTTTGCTTTATAAGCGGTTTGACTTTTAACACTACTTTGATCTTTATTTCATTTTCCAGCGAACAATTGGAGCAACAAGAAATTAAATTGTTGTAAATAATTACATTGAAAAAAAGTCAAACAAAGAGTTTTAGTTTAGTAATTGGAGATCTTTCCTTAAATAGGACCTTCAAAAAGAATGTCTTATAATACAATAAATTTTTGTTTTTTAATTTTTCTTCTTTTTTTTTTTTTTTTTCTTCCTTGGTTAGAGAAGACAAACAGACTGTCAATTATGATTGCTTAGCAGTGCTATGGAGTTAGTTATCTTGCTGTAGGTATAAAATTACACTGAAAAAATTAGTAAGTAGAGGTGTAGTGTAATTCTATTATACGCTAAAGCGCAAAAAAGGAACATTCGCAGCAATAATTCAAAAATTATTCAACTGACTTCTCTGCTAGAAGTGATTTGGGTAGAATCGAACTCAAATTTCACCTTCATTGTGCAGTAACCGTATGCAGAGTCTTAGCACTTCTTTTCCTATTGTGAATCAATTTGGGTCAACTTGTACCACGTAGCCACGGCGGAGTATACTTTTTGCGCGATAGGGTCGAGTAGGATAAGCAAGAACTAAACGACATATTGCTGCAGTATTTGAACGTATTGACAACGGCCTGACTTTATGCATTAATCGCCCTTCCCAGCAGTCTACACATGCACTTTATGGCTTACTGCGCTTATGAATATGTGTCAATGCGCTATAAGACCTGAAACCAAAGTGCGCTAATGCATAGAATAACTTTGATGTTCTAAGACGATACCGACGAAGGGCAAGACTTTCATTGGACTATTGTTTTCACAGAGAAGGCTCGCTATTGATTCACTAGTTTCGATAATCGTAAGAATTAAGGTGTAATGCTCTGTTTTAGAAAATTTGCTTTTGTAGATTTTTTTATCATCTTAGAGAGTTGCGTTCGGCGAAACACCCAATCCATAAGTGTTATGCCTTTACCTAGTGAGCAGTTCTTCTCGCTACGACCACGAATGCTCTAACGTAATGGCATTTGAATCCGCGAACACGAATTAACTTGTCGCGAATCTTATCTATGCAGCTATTCGGCTACTCGGTGCGTAAGGTATGAGTTCAACAAAGTCGAAAAACTGAAACCCATGAAAAGACCGAGAACATGAGCGATAACGACATAGGGAAGCGAGTGATGATTAACGACGAAGCCAACTTCTTATATATCTCAGAAGTATCCGATTTTAAATATCCGAGATAGATATCTTTCTTGTTGAAAGCTAACCAAAAGTAAAAGCGAGAATTTCTTGCAAAAAGATGACTTTTTCTTGGAAATGTTCGTATGCAGACGTGTGTTCATCTTATAGTTTACACGAATAGGTTGTTGTTGTTGCATAAAGGTAATCATCTGTACTGAATAAAGTCTACTTTGGTAAATACGGATGTCGGATATTCAAGTACTTTTTACTTAAGAACACGTTACGATATGCGATTTTATGACTTCACAGAATAAATTTTAATTATTTAATAAAAAATTAAATTTACTTTTACGACCAAACACATTACAGTCATAATACATTAATGTTCTTCAATTACCACAAACCACCCAATTAGATTTTTACAACAACAAGAATAGCTACAGCATTAATATTCAATTCTCTATGCAAAAAGAAAAACGAAGAAGAGGAAGAAAAATGTACTAATGAAATTCAAAGAAAAAAAAAAAAACTTTTTTACAAAAACACCTCCTCCACAAATATTAGATGGCACTTGAAAAAAAGTTCTTTAAAATATGCAAAATTATGAAAAAAAAAAAAAAATTGAAGAAAATTTAAAGGCAAGTTTACCACAAATTATGCACAAGCACACACGCGCTCGCCAACTTTGCATTAAACATTCGCAGAGACATTTAAGACTTTGCATACTTTTATGTACATATGTGAGAAAATTGTCAATGTTGTTCCTACTATCGCTAAACATATTCATGTGTGCCCTAACATAAACATAAATCATAACCAACCAAGAATCATAAAGAAAATCAGGAGAACGACAATGATAATGAAAAACCAACAAATGTACCACTAACTAACTAACTACGGATGTAGAATAACAAATAAACAGGCAGACGCACATATAAGCTGAAATACGACAATTTTTACGTTACACATAACGCATAGCAACGGATAACATCAAGGTAGACGAAAACGCATAAAACCACGATAATCGGTTGCTTGTGTGATGTAAGCATATGGAGGAGATGCGCTCTTAAAGTTGCTAACACTTCAGTTTATATATGTATGCACACATACATGAAGAAATAAAGCAAATATAAACAAACAAACAGACGGACAGACAAATATCCATAAAACAAGCTTGCCACACACGCGCACACTTTTGAATCACACTAAAGTAACCCGATTGTTTGTCATTTTCAATTATAAGCATCATTGAATATGGGAGTACGCAGGGAGGCAGGTAAGTATATAATATGTAAACAATTTCGTACGCTTCCCTGACATTTCAATATGTATACGCAAGCATGCATGCATGCATGCAGTGGGTGTTTATGTATTCCAATATTAAGGAAGACTTGGCAAACGCATATGAAGTCTTTAAAAGTAAGGAAAAATTAATGGTTCTCTCGCGTTGTACTTTAGAAAGAGAGGAGAGAAATACTATAAAAATTTGTGCCCCACGATCCACAAATTTGCAATACCCTATAATTTGCAGAACGTGGCGAGACGTAGAACAGTTTGATTTTAAGATCTTGTAATCGGGATTTCAACTCAATGACCTTGAAACTATAATGAATCTTTTACAGTATCACTTAAGGTAGTGTAGACCTGATCGCATTAACTACGTCTAAGAAATGTAAATGTGCAGCATGACTTCTTCATCAGGAAGATGTCCCTCCATGCTATCATCATCAATAAAGACAGAGGTAAATCAAGAGAGGGTATGGTGTGTAAAAGGCCTTTCCATTCGTTAATGAAACGCAAATCTTGACTCAGTAACTTTTCGTCTTTATCGGTGCAGCTATCATTTGTTCAATACTAGATTCACACCATTCCCATCCCCGGAAGGCTAGAAATTGTTTTCGATCGTTCGCAGTAAGCAAGAAATAGTTTCTACGGTTATTAGATATGGCGAAGTTCAGGTTCTTTCTATTCATTTGTCTGCTTGAAAAGGATTTCCAATGTTTGGATATCCGGATTCATTATATAAACTTCTTAAATAAGCATTTAAGGATTATTTTTGCAACATAAGTTTTTGATACAAAAATTTGGGAAGGGATACATTAGTAACTTCGTAATTCGCGTAACGTAATGTAGCAGCTTACAAAGAATGTGTCCATTCTGAGTTCATGCCAAATCGTAGTTTGAAATACTCATGTTCACCTATCTCCCTTCTAGACTCTATCCGCCCATCCTTCCATGCATAAGTCCTCCCTTACGCCTTCCATCCATCGACCTCCACCGTTTCCTCTACATCCACTTCGTCCGTTCAATTGCCCTTCTAGACTCCGCCCAATCCATCCTTCCACGTGTAAGTTCTGCGATCTCTTATGCGTTCCATCCGCCGACCTCCACTTTGGAGATTCATTTCCTGTGCAGCCACTTCGTCCATTCGATTGCCCTTCTGGACTCCATCCCACCCCGTCCATCCTTCCGCGCGTAAGTTTTGTCATCTCTAATGATTTCCATCCGCCGACCTCCACTTTGGAGATTCGTGTCCTCTGCAGCCATTTCGTCCGTTCGATTGCCCTTCTAGACTCCATCCCTTCCCGTCCATCCTTCCGCGTAATTTCTGCGATCTCTTATGCTTTCCAACCACCGATCTCCACTTTAGGCGTCCGTTGTTTTGATTGTCTTTCTAGATTCTGTCCCACCTACCTCTTCATCTATAAGTCCTTCTTTCCTTCGATCTCCACTTTGAGAGTCTATTTCTTCTACAACCACTTCGTCCACTTCTATTGTCCATAGTATTCTGCTTATTATAAGCGCTTAATTAACAAAAAAAAAAAAGAAAAAAAAATCATTTCAACTTTCATTTTTCGCTAATGCATACAAACGATGAAATATGTTTTACAGAAATTATCGATTTTTCATTAAAAATTTCTGTTGATATTAACAAACTACAGGTGCGTATATACGTGCATATATCCTCCTACAATTATAGTTCAGGTTTTTTGTCTTGTTTTTGTTTTGTTTAAGGCATCATAAAACAGTAACCGACAACCATTATTTGACTTAAGCCAATGCATACAAATATTGCCCAAGCAACAGTGAGGTGGCCAATAAAAATTTGATATTAATTAATACACATAACCCATAAACCACAAGCACCTACAATTTAAATTGATATCTGATATGTTAATTGAACTTGCGCAAATGCGATAATATTGAACACGCGCTCAAGCAATTTAATATTAACAACCAAACCGAAGGGGGAGCGCATGAACGATTAAAACAGAGTTATGTGCATAAATATTTTATAAAAAAAGAAAATAATAATAATAAAATAAAATAAAATAAAATAAAAATAAAATATATATATATATATATATATGTATATATGTAAAATAAAATTACCGGCTTTAACTACCTTCGTGAATATAAACAAATTTACATGTAGTACGGATTAGCTGATTGGTTTGGTCATTATATTGTAACTGATTTTAAGTAAAAAAAGAAAAAGCAAAAAGCAAAAACAAAAAAAAAAAACACCAATACATATATGCTGAGGTAAACGATCAAACAACTATGAAAGTAAAGCTACGTCAACGGCACCAACGATAACAAAAACGACAACAGCAATAACGTTGTCGACAAACGATGACGTTCAAGTTGATGTTGAGAGACCAAAACTAACCAAACCAAACTAAACCAAATCGAACAAAAGACCACCCAAGTTAGACCACACACATGTGTGCTTTTGGCATATTCAACAAACCGCACACACATTTTTTACAACCTATGTATATATATATATATATGTTTATATATATATAAATATGTGCATATATATATTTCTGTCTGCCTGTATGTACCTTGTGCAGTTTTATTACTTGGTAAGCCGCCATATAACAAATAGGATAGGAGAGATAGAAAGCAAGAAAGCGAGAGAGAGAGAGAGAGAGAGAGAGAGAGAGAGAGAAAGGAAGAAAGAGAAGAAAGCACAACAGGGAGAAACAAATAACAAATGTTGATAATATTGATGGTGGGCCCCAAAGGCACAACGCCAACAAAGTCACGCTAATGGACAAATTTAGAGTTTCAGCTACCTCACCTTACTTAGTTACTTACTTACTAAAGTGACCAAGAGTGTACTACCGGTGGCAAGTAGTAATTATTACATTAAGTGCGGTTACGGCATGAAATAAGACGTGCCATACTATATACACTCATCCCTTGATTTGCGTGACATTTGATTCATATGTTTTTCGCTTACATTGCATTCAATTCAATCGATTTTCATTTGCAAATAGAGTTTCTCTTGTCATCGACATCCGGATCATCAAGATTGCATTAATAGCGAACAGAGGGGTAAACTGAGAATTTTTACGCTTTTGTTAGCAGGCAGATGGTTGACGCTTATTTAAAGAACCTCTGGAAAATGGCGAAATTTGATATTCGACATCGCGAAACGTGCGGATATAATACCTCAGAACGTTAAAATATAAATAATACGGCAACAAAATGTTGCTGGAAAGGTTAGTCCTGCAAGAATTCAACTATAAATCGCAATCATACGTACCACGTCACGCAATAATTTCCGCAGGTTTGTGGCAGTTCTTTTGCATTGTCACCATTCGAACGCACTAGTACTGCTAAGGAGTATTCGCTCTTGATCTTTTGTCCTTTCCTAAGATATTCGATGAATAATAAACCATGTGCATCCTAAAATATGGAGGCAATAGCCTTCCCAAGCGGCTTTTGCCTTTCTGATCGCTTTGGGCAGCTGTCGCCGGTGGCTTCCTGTTTAGCCGACTGTCGACTTGATTTTGGAGTGTACCCATGTTCCAGGTTCCATCAACCATCATACTTTTTATTTTACCTAAACAGTTTCAACACCAAGTTGGTTTTGGCCAAAGTAAAATAATAAAAGTCCACTACTCTGCTGATATCATGAAGAAAGATCAGCTCTTTCGCGCAACTTCACTTTTCGATCTTCGTAAACCATTTTGAGCGTTTGTTGAGAGTTTTCTGAGACAACTGCCAAATTCGGGCGAGCAAAGTGGTCAGCATTGTACGGCCGCGTTTTAATCAGTCATCGTCTTCTTTACTCTATGTTCTTATAAAGCAGAGTTCAAGCAGCTTTTGTCAAGTCATTGCTTTACTTGAACGGCTTTGTTAACACACGAAATTTCGATTTTCCCGGGTTCCAAAATTACAAAAATTGCGTCACTAAAACGAATATAATTTCTATATAAACTAATGGTCAAAATGTTATGAACTTTTCCCAGATTCGGCTTGAAGCGTGGTACTACGTGAAAGTAATATGTGTTCATCAATGCAGCATCTGACGGCACCTATATGTTATCTTACGAACTTGAGTGATTTGTTGCCAATGTAGATGTGAGTATTCAAATAAATATGGACCCAATTCATATGAAAAAGTATATGTATATAAGAATACTGATTACCAATTATTGTCTACGAACAAGTAATGAATGAATAATGAATTTTTGACTGATGACTTGTAAAAAGACGCTTGTGCGCTTGTACTTGGCTTGGTTTTGCGATATTCAATTACTCTTTAAGAGGAGAATATTAAAGGCTCTCACAAAGAGCACGATTAAGACAATCCCGGAATCGCGCTTATATACGAGGATTCATTATGTTATTCTACGCAAACTATGTTTACATGATTTCAATCCGTGTAAATAGCGAACGTGATGTAGCAAAATGAAATTGTTCGGAAAGCTTAGTTTTCATCGTCTAAAACGAATTTGTGGCACCCATTGTAACGGGTGTCTGAACGATAAAAACACCTTAGAGAAATAGATAACTGAGCATAGAGTTAAAGTTCAGCCAAAAGTGAAGGATTCGATGCAAACTAAGAAAAAAGAAAATTCGAAAATTTTGTCGTTATTTTTATATCTGAAATCTGAAAATGAAATTGTTCCTTTTAGCAGAACTATAGTGGGCGGGGAACAGGTCTGGCACATTTTAATGGATATAAAATTCTGATTTGATGTAATCGGGTTTGTTCGGATCAATCATCCCTAACAGCTGTTTTTCAAATTTTCCACATCATAATACTTGACCTCTTTGTTCATGTGATTGAGTTTCACACGTTAAGTTCGAAAATAGACTTGGCGAAGTTGTGTGCGTCATAGCGAAATGGAAACAAATACTTTGGAAAAACTCGAATATGTTCAAATCTTTTCTGATTATATAAAATAGAAAACAAAATCAATTTTACTTATCTCGATTGGCCCAATGCCGTAAGATTCCTGTATACAAGTTAAAAGGTAGATGTCTGTGGTGGCAGCGATCAAGCATTCATTCATTCATTTTCTCGAACTTTTTTGATAAAAAATTGGTTATGCCTTCCCCTTTTTTAAAGTTATGTTAACCAATCCATCTTCCTCGACATCTTCAATATGTCAATACCTGGGATATCTTTAACCATGATTTCGCTTCGTTCCTTTTGGGCCGCTTATTGACCAGCAAACCGACGAAAGGTGGTAGTAAACATAAGCCTCATCGCACGTAAATAAATTGCTCACTAAATCGTTGCCTTCATCGTCACACATCTGGGTTTGGTTCACCCGTTTGCTTGCAAGTACCTATTGGCACAAAAATGCAAATAAGCCAAACACAGATATTTGGGAAACCATGGTTTGGTTAAATTTTTTTTCACCGTGAGTACTGCGCCTACACTTGCCGGTTAATTTATATTTTTCTTGCATGACAAATATGCAATGAAGTTTAGCTTTGAAGTTACTTAGTTCTCTCTCTGCTCTCCCGGGCAAACAGATCGTAACCCAAAATTTGTTTTTACTTTCATTTGATCCTATATATAAGATATAGTCTCTTTATTCTGAATGATGCTCAATAAATTCAATATACTCACGTACCACAAACGGAGACTAAAGGGGCCTTTTGTCGGTCAAAGTGCGATTCCCGAAAGTCTTTGCGAGCTTAATCTTATCAGAAAAAAAAAGAGAGAAAGATGAATTTTCCTTTACTTCGTCAAGAGATATGAAATTTATTTATTCGTTAGCTGAAAGAAATAAACGTAGCAAAGCCATATTTTGCCCAGTCTTTTTTGACATATTGACACAATGCCTTCTTGCGATTTGCATTTTCATTTGCAGCTTCTTGGCACTAAGTTCGTACCAGTCAATTGTGATTTTTAGGAAATTCTTAAATCGAATTATTACATGAACTTTTGCTTACAACGCTGCAGTACATCTTGTGGATCCTTGTAGGTTCAAATATTACAATTCAAGTAACTACTTATACGGCTTTTTACAAGCAAGTCCCACAAAATTCCTTTGTGGGATTTTTTTTATTTTAATCCTTTTTTCTCCGAATTGTTATTAATCCTTCCAATCGCCAGCTGTATAACTGCCACTTTACCTTACATTTCGTTTCTTAGACGACCGTTCGATGTAATCAACGGTTGTTCGACAAGGTCTTGTTTTTCTTCTTCTCTCTTCGTGATGCTCATTAACGGTGCGGGACAAAAAATCCTATCTTTTCGTTTGTAGACGACAGCATCTTGTGTCACTCGTATTCCTTTATTAAGACACCTTGCAGCGACGAGATGGAGAATGAACGCCGCACAATGAAGGACATACTAAATCGGACTATCATAAAAATATTTGAATGGGATCAGGCTAACAGAGTAAACTCCAAAACTCAAAGCTGTATCCTAACGCACAAGAAAAGTGATAAACAAACCCTCTGTTTTGGCGACCTTGAGCTTGCAAGCATGAGAATATCAAACATGTGTTCAAAGTGCCGAAAAGCGCAGCCATCGTTTTCGGTTTTTTAAAGGCTTCATTGCAGCCGATATCGGTACCATTTACATAGCCTACAACCCCAATAGCGGAAAATTAGAGTATAACTCGCAAGTATCCAAACTGTGCTTTGATTCTCTCAACATCGTATGGCCAAAGGCTTGGACGATCACGGCTAGCGAAAGTGTGTCCAAAGCTTTCGGTATCCTTGAGCATTGACACCACGTGGACTTAGTTTTGCTTATGTACAGGTGCACCCAGGTGCACCACGTGTTCTACAGGGATAAGAGAAATTTGTCCACCAGTTAAGTCCTTTGATAAAACTACACGGTTTTCTCAGTGCCGCCACCCATTCGCCATGGAGTGACCCCCGCGCAACACACTATCGTCGCTCGTCGTTTTTTAACCATAATGCCTCCGTTTGAGACAACCTGCGATGATCTTTCCCGCGTATATAACGGACATCCCCTGATTAGCTGGTCATAAAAACAAAGAAAAATCTTTTCACCAACCGCAAGGCTACTATACTTTACTTTATGGCATCTCCAAGTAAAGCAACACGCATCTGCATTGTGTTTTTTCCTTTTTAAGAATGAATTTTCCTAAAAATTCGGTTAGCTTTTTTTTCCTTTTCTTAGCTTAGGACAACTGAAACAGTTATATGAGAGACGGAATTATTTACCTTCTTTGTCTATCTTTATCTGCGGGTTTCACATTCATCGATTCACAAACATCGCCTGCGACAGTGAAAGCAAATAGAGTTGTTAGTCCCTTGGAATAAAAACTTTCAGAACTTCAGAACTTTCTTTAGTTTGTATGTTTACTCGTTAAGAAAACATTGGAAGTGACAGAGATTAATCGAATTAATAGAACTTCCTTATTACTCAGACTGTGTGTACTCATCCGAAGCGTAGTGAGGCATATAAGCATCAAAAAATTCCATTTATATAAACTTTTCTCATCTCCCTTTTGTAGCCTGCTCTTTTCAAATGATTCCAAACTGTCATGTGCCTCCTCTTTTCCTGACAGCTTACGTACCGGTCTTAGTCCACCTCCAGTTGCAAAATTTCATCGACTTTTTCGACCAAAGCGAGGTGCATATTTGCCATCGAAATTCCCGGAAGGGAATCGAGCAAACTACTCTGGGGTTCTTCGTTCGTTCACAACATTCCCACCGCGCACTTCACAAATTTTTTTTTTCACCATTTTTACCTTTTTTTTGAAGTAAAAAAGCATCACATAGCGTATTTCTTCAGATATTTATTTGACTCGTTTTCAAATCAACACAACTTTTTACACGAGCAAAGAGTTAGAATACTATCTGCACAAAAAATGTAAGCAGAAATGTCACCTTTTACGCACATGTCCTTTTAAGACCATCAGATGAGTGTTGCCCGATGTATAGGCATTAACACCATCCCGCTGAAAAAACCGCAAAGACTTTTTATTTGGCCTAATATTAGGTTGGGGAAAAAGAAATCCATCATTTTTTCGGTAGATGGCTGCACTGGTAGATTTCTCGTAAAGTAACGATTAAATAATTTCAGATTTGTGCTCGTTGGAAAGGTGACATTTCGCAGTAAAAAAATTCTTTTGTTGTTTTTTGTTTGGTGCATTCAGTTGTGAGTTACAGCCTGTTAAAAATGGAAGTGAACAAAGAGAAAATTCGGTACATTTTACAGTTTTTCTTTGACAAAAGCGAAAATGCAAGCCAGGCGGCTAAAATTGTGAATGGTGTTTATGATTCCGATACTGCAACAGCCAATTATGTGCAATTTTGGTTTCCTTCAGGAATTTTTGATGTTAAAGATGCACCTCGCACAGGTAGGCCGGTCGTCGAAAATGTCGATAAAATCGGAGAAACGATCGAAGTTGACCGGCATGTTAGCAGTCGTAACATCGCCCAGGAGCTAAAAATCGACCATAAAACAGTTTTAAACCATTTACACAAAGCTGGATTCAAAAAGAAGCTCGATGTTTGGATGCCACACCAATTAACAGAAAAAAATATGATGGATCGAATTTCCATCTGCGAAGCCTTGGCCAAACGGAATGAGATAGACCCATTTCTTAAACGGATGGTGACTGGAGATGAGAAATGGATCACATACGATAACCCTGTGCGAAAACGATCGTGGTCAAAGAGCGGTGAAGCACCTCAAACGGTGATAAAAAATTGGAATCTAGGGAGGATTGTGAAAATCGACTACTAGAGTTTTTTGCAAATAGAGACCAGGACTTCTATGAGAGGGGCATTTTGAAGTTACCTTTAAAATGGCAACAAATCATACAACAAAACGGTGCATATTTGTCCCAAATCGGACAATCCGAAGCATGTTAAGTAAAGTCCTGAAGTTCATATAAAAATAATGGATTTCTTTTTCCCCAACCTAATATGTTATCACAGGCAGACTTTGTGAATTTGTCTGCAGACGACTTCGTACTGATTAACATAATGACTACAAATATTTGTCTACTTAACATGGAATAAGAGGGGGCGGTCTTATGGGACTATTAAGATATGCATTCGTTCTGGAATGAATCCTTTAGAGAAAACGCTACATTTAAGCTAAAAAAAAAAGAAATTGCATCGAAAAGACAATATATATGTATAACGATGCGCTACCATCAGATTCGAAGTAAAACTTTTAAATGCTTAGACATATCTCAGACATAGGGACAAACTTCTCTTTCGATTTGCAAAATTTTTTAAATTCACTTAGGACTATGAGAAAGAGTAAACATGCTGCATACATTAAAGATGTTGTAAACTTTTGTGAAAGTGTTAATCCGTGCTATGCTGACTTTATACCGATGATAATGTCGTAACATTATTAACGATTGCCATAGCTATACAATAACTTTTTAGATAATGGCGAAGTATGTATACTTTGTCATTGCATGTCCACAATCATGTATACACATTCATCTGACGAACAATGAATGATAACAAAAAAGAAAAAAAAAAAATAGGAATCGCTTTTTACGTTAAACCACAAACGCGTACCAAGTTAGTCACCAATACGCCGCTTTTAAAACATTCATTATGATAAACCTACGGCAACAGACAAGCTCCAGAGGGATTAGTACTGGATAGCAATCGCCAAAGGAAATCAAATCAAAATCAAGCGAAAACGCTTAAGGCAATCAAGGTCGATCGTTTTATACCCTAACCGACACGTGAGGTAAAATCAAAACTTAATAAGTGAACATAAGAGATGCTTTTTTGTAATAACTAAGTGCTTTTCTAAAGGATTCTTATCTTGCCTTAATACAAGCAACTATTGAAGTGGTTCCAGAAAGAATGTCAGCGAAAATATTTCAGACGACAACTACGTGCTTGATAGAAAGAAATATGGATTGTAACTGGATGCATAATCGGATGCACAATTTAAGCAACAAAAGATGGGGCCCCATGAGGAAATGTACCTGCTAATCTGAAAGAGAAGGCATGCATACATTTCTTGCTTGTCCGTGTGAAAGTCTTAAAAATTTAAATAAATGCGAAAATGCGTTAAATCAATCGATGGTTTAGAAAGAAAGAAAGTTCTACGTGAACTTCTTGGCAGTTTTAGCAGGAAGCCTATATATAGCCAGGAAGCTAATATGCCTTTTATTAATGTAGTATGAATGTGAAGCAAGAAGAAGCATAACAACGCAAAAACTATTGGTTACAACTAAATCTAGCTTAAGCTTTTCTTTACTTTTTCTTTTTTTACTCTTTCCATTCTCTCTCTCTCTCTCTCTCTCTCTCTCCCTCGCTCTGTCTTTCTGTCCGCACACTAGTGTGGTCTTTGGCGTGGGGTAACTACAGCAGCACACAAATGTTTTCAACTGTCTTTGGAAGTAAACATATAGCAACAACAACTGCATCGATAAATTAAGACATTATAATGGTTTAGACTAGAAAAACGAAAAAAGCGAAAAAAATGAAAACAAAAAGCAAGCAAGCAAGCAAACAAACAAACAAACAAACAAACAAATAAACAACAAATCTACCAAAAAGAAATAAAACAACAACTTGACTGAAAGCATACAACACCAACATTAAGTTACAGCAAGAGCAACAAAAACAACAACAACAACAATCATGTAACGACTAACGGCTGCATACCACCTATACTCCGCGTGCACAACTACAACTATTTTTACAAAGATTGCGGTTATCAACGTTGGTGGTCGTGTAAAGCTTGAAGGCAACGACGAATGGAGGCAACTTGTATATGTGTGTATACAAGTATGCATCAATGCATATATATATACATAGATGTATATACATATATATTTATATATATATATATATATATATTATACGCTTTATAAATCAACTGCTCTACACTCTCCGAATATCAGCCAGAGTAAATTGAGTGAGAGCTAATGTTATCTTATCTGTAGTCAAAGTTAACAAATTTATGGTATCTCGTACTCTGCAATGTTTGCAACATATTCATAAACAACAAACATTTTCATTTTTTTTCCTTTTTCTTTTTTTTTTTTTTTATATTTATATTTTGTTTTTCTGCCCTCCAATGAATTGCTTGCAATCGCACAATACGACTCTTGCTCTTCCTCTTGACATTGGTGAGGCGGTTATTGTTATTATTGTTGTTGCTGTTGTTGCTGCTGTTGCTGTTGTTGTTGTTGTTGCTCTATTACCCTTGCCATACCAATTTCTTAAATGACAACGTTTAATATGTGCTTATTGTTGTATTGTTTTCATTTTGAGATATTGTTTGCTTTCATGGGGACGGGCTTGGGACCATAAAAATATTGGTAAATTGAGATGAGGGTATAAACGTTGCTGAACTTAAATACTAATAAATTGTTCAGTTTAATTGCTTACAAATAGAAAAGAGAGTTAAAATGTGTGTGATTAGAGAGACACATACACACATAAGCCTTAGCCGGATCCATTTTTTAAGAAAACAAGAAAATTATTTTCGCTTTGCGTAAAATCTTCGCATATATATACATGTCCAATTTATTATATTATTGTTATAATCAATTTAGTTAGAGAAATAAACTCTGAGACTAAAGTCTTCAAGCAGTCTAAGGCTATCTATGTTTTGAGATTTCACCACATGACCATTGAGTTGCTGCTCGAAATCCCTTACTTATTCCGCTGTCCGGTCTAACACAAATAATATCTCTCTCAGGGAATGTCCGTTATACAAAACGACTATAAAGGCGATGGTGATCAAAGAACCGGAGCCTAAAGGACGAATATCCGATCGGTAAGTATTGTGCTTTCATCGATCGATCCAATCATACATAAGAATTGTACAGGCGTCCCACGCTTAGCACTGTTTCAATACAGCACCGTATATAATTTGCGACAATAATAACACGATTACACGATACAACACGGTTTGAAAAAACTGAAAATGTATTTTTTTCAATTCATTTTTGCTTTTAATTTTATTTTACCGTTAATAAGAAGTCCTTCAGCCAACTTTGAGAAAATAGATTAGCTGTATCTCTTGATGACAATTAATTTTCTCACAGTCATAATAATTGTTTGAATTCGCTTTTAGTTTTTGTATTTCACGCTAATGTTGAATTTAATATATTTTTTTTTTTTATGAACACTTGAAGTTATCTATCATTTATATGGACGTTTGGACCAGAACTTCGTAATAAAATTTTAGGCTAATAAGGTTTCGATATAACACGATACACATTTTTTTTGACTTATATTATATTTAAGTTTTTTTTTTTTTTTTATGACCAGCCACTCAGTGGATATCCTCTATGCTTGCACGCATTATATGAAGAGAGGTGGGGGAAGGAAGTGGCGTTTCGCCATGAAAATTCAGTCATCAAGGATGGTGGGAAAGACCACTGCTGGCAGGTTGTTCCAAAGGTAGCCATTAAAGAACGACAAATCGCAATAGTGTGTTGTGCGGTATGCAGGTAACTCAGTGGGATGACTAAACTGAGAAAGCTGTGTGGTCCTGTTAAAGGACTTAATTGTGGAACAAATTTCGCTTACCCCTGTACTCCTGTAAATGTAGATTAGGATTTCTATCTCAAATTGAGTGACTGTGAGCTTCTCAACAACCGGCGACCCGATGATCGGAGTAAGCCAACGGTGCTAAATTGAATTAGAGTCTTATGGTGATCAGGAACATCAGGATCAATCGCAAGGCGAACTTGCGATTTTAATCTAGTAAAGGCCCATTCTTCGGGGATCCTTATTTATGTATTTATTATCTATATACACATCATAAATAAATTTACAAAATATGGTTAAAAGACGCCGTATGAATAGGTCATATACGCCTCTAGATGTTGTAAGTATCAAAAGTGTTCTGAGATTAAAAGGTTAAGCACGGAATTGGATATAAAGTTGGATATCAAAATTAAAACCCTACCAAGGTTATTGGTAATCCCAATGCATTTAAACAATCCAAAAATAATTCAACGTCTCGCACCAAAAATTTCATATAATTTATTCATATTTAACCTAACAGTGTTGTCGCTTATACTTATCTCCCCATTCGACTACAATGCGCAATTTTTAGCAGTCCTTCTATTTACATTTTTACCTTGGTCTTGCCGGCTGCGTTTGCAGTTAAACTGTTTTAAATACAATCTTGTGAAGGAATATTTTGCAATTCTTTTTCGAAAAGATGCATTTTTTAACCAATAACTGTGTAGGCCAGACGGTGTGAAAAATATCTGTGATGTCATATAAAGTGTGAAAGAATAATAAGGAGCGCACGTTGCCGAGAATAATTATGACCTAAATGACTTCCTAACGAGGAATCAGAGGTCATTTTTCTACATATGCTGGTGTATTCCAATTCGAATTTCATCCGATTTTTTGCAAACTCATCCGTGATTCGAGAATCGAATTGAAGATGCCTAGATACAACTATGTCGTCACTGAATTTATGTGAAGGAACAGTTTAAACCAGTTAAGGAACGACAACATAGGAGCTACATCAGCTCACTTAATTAGTTAAAAAATGTGCCAGCAAACTAAGTCCCATATGAAAAATTATAAATCGATTCGGATGGATATACTAGCAACACTAAAGATACCGAGAAGGAAACTTCAAACTTCGAACAAAGTTTTATGTATGGAAGACAATCAATTCAGCCAACAAGGTCTTGAGAGGTCTTGAGACGTAACGCGTAGCTTAAAGTCAACACTGCAGACGTTCTTCTTCGTCTTGAGAGATCTTGAGACGTAACGCACAGCAATTTAATAATAATCGCTCAAGAATCAAAATTAATAATTAATTGAGAGATTGTCAAAGTAAGCATAATAGGATGCGAAATGGAAACCCTATACAGTACATACATATATGAAAGTGTTTGATCGAAATTGACATGCAGCAACATAATAGACTGTAACATCAATAAGGTGAAGTTTCAAGCTGCGCTTCTTTATCCTTTTCTATTAAGTAGGGGGAGAAAAAGAAACATCAAACCTGATCGTTTCTGTGTGCAGTGTGTGAAGACGGTAAACGTTTCTATGTAATACATTGTGAGTGAAGACCGCCCTGGCAATGTCATTATTGCTACGGCAATTGGCAACTGCTGTTGAGGCTTTACAGCTGTCAAAAAGAGCAACAGTTGTAATAAAGCTAACATAACAGGACAATAAGATAAGGAAAGAGTTAAAATTTCTTGAACATACAAACGCGAGTACCCACACACAAAGATAAACAAATTTATTGAGGTAAATATATAATATGGTTATGTCATGTCGTTGGTAAGATGAGGCGAGTCCTCTCACTCACATAAAGACGACTCACACCTCAGTATAAGCGAATTTATTGAACTTAATTTATTGATATGCGAGCATTTTGTTATCCCTTCGTAAATTTGCTATTGTCAATGTGAAGGCAAATGAATGCCATCACCACCATCACCGCCACCACCAACATCGTCAAGTATAATGTCATTTGAACTAACTGTCGGCAATAACTTTTGTTTAAACGAACATCATTGACTTTGGCTGGCTTATTGATACGCTTTGCGAGTCGCCGAGTATGTTGACGAGGCATTCAACGTTTACAACGAAAGCTTAAAAGTAAACTAAAAATTCATGGTGAATATTGAATTTGTAAAGACGACTTTTTATTTGGCGAATTTATGAATCTCATAACAGCATATTTTATTAGTCACTGAAGGACAAGCCAAGCGAGGCAAAAATATCACAACTTAGATGGTAACGAAACCACACACACACACACACACACACACATGCACACAACATATTGTAAAAATATAAAAAGCAATAATAATAACAACAACAACAACAGCAACAACAACAAATGGATGAACCGTCTGACTAAATTATATCGTCTACAAATTGCAGACAACATCGTACGCACTTGTATGCTTTTCGGGATATTTTGCATAATTTTTGTGTTTTTATGTGACTGAGGAAACACACAGCATACGCGAACAAAAGAATATCAGTGTAAACAATTTCGTCTTTCAGTTTTGACCATATTCTAAACATGTACGGAATGAATTGAATTTAATAACGAAACCGGCGTAGCATACAAATGCGTTCATTTTATTCTTTTGCGAAGAAGTCTTGAGAATAAATTTTATATCCTTTGTATTATATAAAAAATAAAAAAAATCAATCTTTATCGATCAATATATCCTCCTTTAATTAACATTATACGATTTTGATCTTATAGGCCCTCGATTCTCTATTCTCTTTTCAACTATGAGCCGATGACAAATTCTATCCCCTTCGACTGACATACAAACAGACATTGCAAACAATCATGTGGTGATTGCATGAACGTGAAGGGAGGGTCTAACCTACCATACAAGGATTATAAAAAATATATTTACAGTGCTTAGATTTTGTCATTATACCCGACACGACTTGTGTGTATTAACCTTATGGGAACGTATACAACAACCACAAGGATTTGAGATAGTCACGCCTTTTATTATGCCGATAGATTCAAAATGACTTATTGCACCGATGTAAACTCATCTGTTCGTCCGTCTGTCCGTCTCTCTTGTAGGTCTGTGTTTAATCTATAGGTCTACAGGCAATTTTGAAAATATTTTAATGAAATTCGTTACATCGATCTATTCTGGCCTAAGGTCGAACATTATTGAGAATCATTCGGATTGGACCACTTTTCCACTCATTTGCCATACAACGCTTCATGCGGTAAAACTTCAGAGTGGTTTTTTCAAATGAAAGCTATACGTAAATGATCCGCCCCCGCAACACACCCGCGATAACCAAGAATCTTTTTCTTGAAATAAATATTGATCTGAAATTCGATGCAAAAATTTATTAGAAACGTCAAAAATATTCATAGGGAAAATTCCAGTGAGATTCCTATAAACATTTCCAAAATGGAGAAAATGGATTGTAACTTACAACCTGTACGCAAGCGTTTCCGAAGTTCATCGAAAAAGACAATGCAAAAATTGTACACATATTTAACAAAATATATTAAAAATTGAATATTGTCGGTCCGCCTGTCCGTCGCGTACCTTTGCGTTCAACCTAAAGTACGCAATGTTCACAATATTTCGATGAAATTTAGCATATCCACGTGCTCTTGTCCCAGGGCAAACGCTATCGCAACTCGTTCGGACCGCGAAGTTTTTTAAATCATTCCCATATAGTGCCTTATTTTCCGAAGTCGTTACCTGGTGTAAGATATTTAATGGTGAGCCGTGAATCACTATAGTATTTTCTCTTGCTTTTTCTCCAAATCCAGTAACGAAATTTACCAATTCAGCATATCATCTCTAAAAAGAAAGATATCAGTGCATATAAAAAAACGTAAAAACGCATAGGGGAATGGATTTCTTATTAGGTGTACAAATAACTTCATCCGGTAAAAATTGCTGGACAGGTTCAAATTTCTCGAAATTTCAGGTATAGGCAACTTAGATATTGATGTTTGGATCGTGTAAGTTTCAGTTGTTTACAAGCTGTCGTTCGGTGTATGTCAAACTCTGAGGAGGTGGGCATTGTTCTGTATTTTTAAGCCGATTAATATCGAAGTTGAAACTAGTTTGTGAGATAGGCGTGTTTGTCTTGCACTCCGTCTATTCTCCAGACCTGTTTCCTTCTGACTAACACTAATTCAGATCGATGCAGACATATTTAGGTTAGCAACTCTGCAAAGTTAAAAGGTTGCACACAAATGTGCCGGAACCACGAAGTTGTTACCGCGTGAGCATCCATACGCCACCCGATAAGTTGCAAAAAACAATCGACAATAAATGTGCATATTTCGCTTTTATATCAGCTTTATAATAAGAACATAATTAAATATAGAGCAACTTTATCAAGAAACAGCAGCAATTTATTTGTCCAAACCTTGGTCCTCCTAATATATGAACGTTTATGTTGGTTTCTTTCTCCTCTTGCAAGGATACGTCACTGTAAAAACCAAACGTAAGTCAATAATGTTACCTTAATTTAAGATAATGATTTTATCGCATAGAACCACACAAAGCTTACTTAACATAACTGTTACGAACGAAAAGAGAAATTTAATCAACAGCCAATGCTTAACAACACAAAAGAGAGATTTTGTTGAATAAAAAAGAGACTATTTCTTAATAATAGAGAGTAAATATCCGTTAAACAACTTTAGGTCAAAAAGAGATAGCAAATTAAAATGGCCGCATGGAAGAATGTAACGGAGAGAGAAAGAGAGAGAGAAAGAGAAAGAGAGAGCAAATGAATGTTTAATGTTTTTGACAAATTCTCGCAAACGCACACACATGCAAACAATTTTAGTGAGATACAGATAATTTAGCTGTTAGTTTAGTCGTAGCACGTTAATAAAGTTGTACGCTAGACAGTGTGCAGCAAAATAACACAATATCTCTACTTGAATTGAGATACAAATGCATCAGATCATTCAGACAAGCAAGACGCTCAAGACGTTCCTACGGATACGTATATATATTTTTTTTTGCAACATAAAATTAAAATTCAAGTGCCTTTTTAATAATAAGTAAAATAAAGAAATTATAAGAAAGCATTAAAAAGAAAATCCAAAATACTTTAGAGAGCTTCTTTTCAATTTTAAGATTTGAAATACTCCTGTTTTCACATCTCCGAAAGACAAATAAGTAATTGTGCACACAAACAAAAATTAAGTAAAGAATTTAATGGAAGTAAAAAGAAGAAAAATGTAGCGGGCAGAAAGAATATATACAACAACAAAACAAAAACAACAATCACGCTCTCGATTTGAACGAAATTAATAGAAGAGAGAACGTGAAAATAACAAACATACGTTACTTTACGCTACTTAATACTTTTTGTTTTTTTTTTTTTTTGCTTTTTTTTTATTAAAATATAAAATTAAGAGTGTACGTAAAACAAAAAAAAAAAAATTAATATCAATAATAACAATAATAATAACGTAACATATATATGAAAACTGATTATTGAGAAAATACATGCAAATATTTCATAACAAACAAATGCAAATTATAAACAATAAGATTTAGGTGCAAATCATGTAAAAACATGGAAAATTGTTGTTTAAGGTGTTTAAGTGTTTTGTTAAATTAATAAAGAAAAAAAATAAGCAAAACAAACGACATTTAAAGAAAATCGAATAGAAATAAAAAAAAATGGTTGTGCCAACAATGGATAGCTTACCGCGTGTTCCAGATACTCACGGTGATGTGATCGACGAGAAATTATTCTGCGATTTATATATACGCACAACCTGGGTAGATGCTCAAGTTGCTTTGAATCAAATTGAAAAGGTATGTAAACATAAAAGTCCGATTGATTACTCAACTTATTGGGAATTTTCAATAAACGTAATCTCGACATAAGATTTATTGTAGATTTCTTTGAAAGTGAAGTCTTATGGTTGAGGTTAGCTTCCATCAAAGAACAAAAACAGTACAAAAATTATATAAGAAAAAGAAAGTGGTTTTATCTCCGATAATTGCTTATTAATAATTCACGTGCGACAAGGGCAGATAATTACAAATTTTAACTGAATATTATGGCTAAAGAAAGCTGCATCTTTGGGCTGAGAGGCGAGCATAATACTTGCCTAAGAGACACTATCTCTTAATGGTGCAAACGTAGTTGAGTGTCGACAGTGAAGTGAGGGTAAAATTTGATACAATTGCCGCCGTTCCTTGTAACTGCGACTTGTGTACGCCACTACCACCACAATTTTCATCATTACACGTGTCATCGTCTAATGAACTGTTTGCTAATTAAACAAAAAAAAAAAATAATTGTATAACCAAATGAAGTTTTTTCGATCGAGAAGAAATTTGTTCATTGTTAATATCTGAGAAGTCGAGAATTAATTGTTACTGCCTGTTAATTACAGTTTTTAAAATTATTTCCTTTTCATCTGCAACCGTTTATATATGGCTTTAAAGCCTTTTATTAGCCAAGGTTAAAGGCATATATCCGCCTGAGTGACCGAGTAGGCCGAAAGGATCTCGACTAACAACACAATGATCGTGGCTTCTAATCTCAAACGCGGTATAGTTTTCTATAACGCCGATAACACTTAAATGCCAGTCCTTTAGGACTTTAGTCTTAAAATTTATTTCTCTGGCTAACTTAGTGATGACAATAATAGTAATAATAAAAAAAGCATATATAACGATGTTGATAAGATCTTAATAAAAGCGATTCGCAATTTTCGCTTCATTTCGAAGATTTATATATCGGAGGTTTCCAATAACAAACATACTGATCGACCATCGATTCTGAATTTACTTCGTACTCTTCGGTAATCAAAGTAAAATTTTTCATATTTAAGTCAAATGAGGAAGAGAATGGTTTTCCAATTGATGAATAGTTGTTCTACAATTTTATTTTTTTTTTTTCTTACAAACAACGATTTTCAAAAAATTAAATTTTTCAAAAGTATCGCGAAAACTTTTATTTTTTAAAAGACAGAAGGAGAGGCGAAATGGGACGAAACACGTCACAGTAAAATATCTAAGGGCAACTTTACCTTTACGATAGGAAATAGACAACACTATTGGGTTTAAGGAGCGAGATTATGCTTCTTAAGACAACTTCTCAAAATAAGCTCAATTCCAAGCCCGTATACAAAAATCACAAAATGATATTGTGGGTATTAATTATCGGCGTGTTAACGGTACGATATTTTGGGTATCCATGGAGGTTTAAGAACTGAGAACAGTTTCTAATACATGCAGTTAGTATAGAGAGGGGGACGTGTAAACAAAAGAAGTACGCCAAAGGAATCACATTGACATAGCTCGACCAACTTTACATTCAATTGAAGGTGAAACCGTTGAATGCAAGGAAAAGGCTATTTGCCTTAAGCCGTATTTGCAATACCCTCGCTTCGAAGCTCTTATACAAAGTCGCAAAATATTGACGTGGTAATGCCATGAACTTTTAGGTGTCCCTAAAGACTGTATACTAAATTTTAGATCTACATGTACTAAAGGATAATAAACATTATCTTGAAATTAATTAGAAAATGAATAAAATTTTTCTTATAGTTTGCAACAATAATACTAATAAACATATTTATGAGCGAATCACAACCTTTCTCAAAGTTTGTTTGCAAATTATATCAAATGTTACATATGTAGGGTAGAGCTCAAGTTTCTATAAGATTTCAAAAGGCACGAAAATGTGAAGATAAACAAACGAATGCAAACATTACTGTGAAGGATTCGAAACAGGATCGCAAAAAATCTTTCGGAAGCAAAATTATTTCCTATCAAAATAATATTTTAAAAGAAAATTGAAGTGAATTAAATAAAATAGACGTAATAATGATGACAACAACAACAATAATAATAACAATAATAATACTCGTTAAGTACTAATTGAAAGGAAAAAGTTCTATAACAACACACACACATGTGCGGAATTTCATTTTTTCCATTCATTCATCGGCTCATTGCGCATTTATTGCACTCTTTATTTTTATTTAACTTTTTTTTTTACTGTTAGATATGCGTTAAAACACGTAACAGAAATATTTAAAATTCGTTTGACAAAAATATAAAATAAATTACAACAAATAAAGCGATTCAATGCTTACAGTGGTGATGTCTTAATAACTTTATGGCTGCTTGATTGTTGTTGTTTTTGTTCTTTTTTTTGTTTTACTATACTATATATATATATATATATATATATATATATATTTTATTCAGAGTTACATTTCGTGGTTTACGTTTAATTGAGTCATTAAAATAAATCGTTTGCGGTTTGACAGCTTTTTTTTTTATACTATTGCTTACCTTCTAAACAGAGAAAAAAGAAATAAAATCGAAACAACCGCGATACCACCAACATACTTACAACAACAATAATAATAATAAAAACAACAACAAAAATAACCAACAACGAAGTATAATAACTTAGCAATCAACAATGTTTTGTTGTGAGTTTATAGAGTAGGAAAAAGCAGACAGACGACCCCCACTCCCAAAAACCCAAACAAATAACAACAATAACAACAGGCAAAACAGTAAAAAGTCTGAACCGCAACAGAAAAAAAAAAAAAAGAGAAATAAGCATGATTTTTATAAACGACCGCATTCAGACACTGGCTTTTCAGATACACGTACACGTACACGTACATTAACTGTGCGAGTGGTGAGTGAGTGACGTAGCAGCAGCAGCAGCAACAACAGCACTACCACCAGCAGCAGCAGCAACGCAATGCCAGCAAGCAGATCAATCCATAATAGCGATCAATTGATTACTTGCCAAAACTCTTGGTTTTTGCTTTTGTGCTACAGCAATGACGATGTGGCATGGAACTGCAGATGTTACACAGCCGACACACATTACAAGAATACACCGTAAAAAAATATTTGAACGACAGAGAGATCACTTTTTTATATTCATTCTTTGATTTCAAAACAAATTAAGGTTAAGAGCAGAAGAAAACTTTCTTGTTTCTTTTTTTTTTCTTTTTTTTTTTGATCCCTTTCTATTTAAATGCGCCCACTCTTCCATAATTTTTTTTTGTTTTTTTTTTTTTTTTTTTTTTGAGATCATATACAACTTTTGTTTGAAGGCATTGATTTGGTAATATGCATGAGATGATCGGTTATTTTCATTTTATTTTATTTTTCTTTCATTGTAATGTACGATTTACGTGAAGGAACACACACGCTATACAGATACACACATACATATATACATGTATATACTGGCAGGCACAGAGAAACGCGCTCTTATGCAAGCATACACATTCAAAAATAATGAAGACATTAAAAACTCACAAAACGAACGAACACACACAGTCAGTTAATTCCGTGGAACATTAGGTGCATCTTGCGGCGGACCAATTGACCGAACGACCGATCGACCGACCGACCAACCAACCAACCAACAGCCACCAACACACAAGCATCAACATTAACATCATCAACAACACTGACAACAACATTACTTAAGACCCTAAAGCGAAACTTCATTATTTTCATAATGATAATGACGACGATGATTTCATTTTACTTTACAACTTACTTTTCTGAAAACCTTGGCGAAGAACAAATATCCAACTGAGCGTGAGAGAGAGAGAGAAAGAGAGAGAGAGAGGCGCAGGGCGACAGCTCGGTTTTCAACATACAAGAAAAATAAAGTCATTATACAAACACACGTACGTACCTACAGATGTGCACGAATGTGTGCATGCGCTATTATAGACTTCTTTTTAGATGGTGTGTCCGTGCGCTCGATGATAACCCAGCAAACTTTTTTTAAACACATTCTCAAGTTTTTAAATAAAAATTTTAATTTTCGGATACGGAAAGAATCTCGAATATGCTTGGAAATGATCACTACTTTATTTCATTTATTCATTATCAAGTCGTTCTATTAAAAGGCATGGGGATCGAGATTGAATGACTTTGTAGAGGTGGATGGAGGAACCCAAATTTTAAATAATCGAAAAGAGAAAATTTTAAGAATGCACGAACGACGGAAAAGACATGGTCTCAAAATTCGCCCTTATAAACAAAGCTTGTGACACGCTTAACAATACTCCGAAGCCTATCTAGGTTATATGTTCGGCACCAAAAAAAGGCTTCAACACAATAGTTAATATAAGTATAGTTAATATACGCAAGGACCGAACACGCCACGATATGTTACAGCTTTCGGACCGTAAGACAAACTTTTTAGAAAGTCTAATCCGAAGAGAAATTTTTTCGAAAGGCAAACTGTTTTGATGATGTTTATCGTTTCAGCTAAAAGTAGTAGTAAAGTAAAAGATGTGATGAATGTAAAAACATTGGATTTAAACCGAAATTGAAATATTGGTGGAAACGTTTTTGTTTTTTGTTCCAATTACGGTTTTGTGAAGAAGCCCAGAAACAACACCTAACAAAAAGACACTAATGTGGATTTTATAAACTGAGCAAGATTTCTGAATGTCGAGTGTACAAGAGATTTAACACAAGCGAAATATGGGAAAAGCTTTACGAAAAGCCAGTAATATTTGGCTTGAGAGTACCACCCATGTGTACAGACCAGACTTGCATACTATTTTCAAATTTGACCATTTAATTGACTTAAGGTATACTCCAAAAGCGATGTTATTTCAATTAGAAAAAAATGTCCCGAATATTAGAAAGACGACATCGTTATCCGTCGTATTTATATCCACGTGGTTTTATTTGATAACAATATCGACAGCATTGTATAAGACATGGTAACGTCCGCGATATTTAATTTAGAATTGATAGATTAGTTGATCGCGTTTTAATCGGGAGAAAGGTTAAATCGGAGACGGACGTGGTCAAATCGGCTCAGAACTTACAGTTAATCAAGAAGATACGTACTTTACGCGGTCACTAGAACGTCCTTCCAGGTGTTGCAAGCGTTTTGAAAGTTGAAAGAGCTTTTAATCCCAATTCGGAAGTGTGGTGTTCCTAAATAAATGTTCCTTATAAATGAGGCAAAATCATTACGACCTTTTCTGTCTAGATCGGTAACGAAACGACGTCAGAACATTTGCAGAATCGACAAAGCGGAGTGCTTGATTACTTAAATCTTTTCTCTATAAAAATTTAGTCTACAAAAATTTCAATTTTTTTTATGACCACATCGTTACACGGCGATTATTGTACTTTGGCGGTTGTCAAGAGAATCTTGATAAGTTTTAATACAATCATTATAAATGCAATTTATTGATTTCATTAATCAAAAAATACACATTCAATGTAGTTCTGTATGTAAAACGATTTTCATATGTATTTGTATAAGAAATTTTATCCACATTCGAGCCAGACACGTACATCAATAAAAATAAACAAACGAGGAGAACCAGAGACAAAGCCAAACCAAACCAAACCAAACCAAAGCAAAGCAAAGCAATGAGAAAAAAATATTGGCAAATAACCGGAAGAAGATTATTTAACATTACTTAATGTCTACCATATAGACCATGTGACAGTCGGTATCATCATTCAATATAACAAATACATGTATTTACGCATGTAAGTAAACACATGCTATACTTAGCGGTTAATGCAGAAAATAAAAGCAAACAACAAAGTTTTGAATGGAAATCGAAACGAAAAGTAGAATAACATGTAGTCGTAGAATCTATAATAAAAACAAAATTGCCAAAACGATCAAAGAGAAAGAGAAAGAGAAAAATACAAAGGTAGAGATATAAAGAGAGAAATGGGGACGGCGCGAAACGCAAGTTTGTGTGTACTGTCGAAGACTACGTGTGCGTTTGCGAATAACACATAATTCGTTCGTAAACGCTTGACTATGAATTGAGTTATAAAGTTGTTTGCTTCTTTTATCAGGGATCTGTAAACTTTTGTAAGGTTTGTGTGGATGGAACAATCCGCAATCCTTGTCGCTAAACGAAAGCCATTAAAACATTTGCACTAATTCTTACATCTAAAAAACGTAACCTTAATTAAGGATCTAACTTCATTACACCTGTCGTACGAGGAAAATTTAACAAAATTACGTAGCAAACATTGTGAAGATGCAGCATTCAATATGCGGACAATCCTAGCAGAGAATATGCAAGACTTACTCATCGTCTGCAGGTCATGCTGTAAATGGTCAAAGTAACAAGTTTGGTTTAAACCTAAATGTCAGTAAAATCAAATTTATGGTCGTAAGTCGAGCGAAAAAACCCCCTTTGCAAAGGTCACTCTATCAATTAATAACTAAAATATAGAAAGGGCTTCCAAGTTTGTATACCTTGGATCCATATTCCACGAAGGCCGGAAGAACGACGTAAAAAGAAAAAGAAGAATAGAATTGGCTAGACCATCGTAAACGAAATATTAGAAAATTCTAGCAAGTCGAGCTTCATGAAATGTTTAAGTATGGTCTAGAATCATGGAGATTAACAATCACTACAATGAAAAGAATGAGAGTCTTTGAGATGTGTAAAAATGGCTACATCATCGCAAACGAATCATGAAAATTAAAAATCAGTACAATGGACAAACTAGAAGTCTTTGAGATGTGGTGTTGTCGTAGCATTCCACAAAACATCGTAGGCAGACCGCATATGCAATGCTGAGAAGAATGAGCTTTGAGCGTGAGCTATTAAGGTGTATTAAGAAACGAAAAGCTGTGGAAGGCCGCACCGAAGGGCGTGTAGGCAAGGGCAGAAAAAAACTTTCGCAGGGCTGACAACCTTAAGTGACATTATACATACAGCAAGACGCCGAAAAGATTCTTGGTCTTTTATTTTTATTTTATTAATTGAGTGAGCAATTCCTACTGCAAACTAAAAGATCGGCGGTACTCGCTCGTCTCAGTTTTAGGATTCTTATGAACCTTGTTATATTCTTTGGTTCGCAGCACCACATTCTATCTAGCATTATAAAGATTTGGCAATATAAAGGTGGCCTCACATTCATAAAGAATGTAGAAACAATATAACTTAGGAAACAATAACATCATCAAATGTAGAAAAAAAAAAATGAGATCACCTATATCCAGAAGAAGAAGAAGAAGAACATTTCCATCTTCTGGATTAACTCCACCAATATTGTGCGACCACATGAAACCAGATATTTATTTATCTTCTTTTAGCTCCATAATTCCTGGGAGAACATCGAATAAACGGAGCATACCATAAAAACCTTTATTGTACATCACAAATAGGAAAATAATTTAAATTAAAATAGTAAACAATTAAAAAAATAAAAATAGTAAATTTTTTCCTTAATTCGTTAAACTACGTATGCTGCTAACCACTGTTGACAATGTGTCCAATTTAGTTCACTTTCTCCGTTAACCAAAACCACAGGCACCTTGCAAATTGCCTAATGTTTCGTTTGTTTTTCGTCAAATTACGTTCGAATGTCGACAAAAAAAATTTTTTTTTATATAAATTTTATTGAAAGCATTACTCTTTTATTCTTACGGGTTCAAAGGTTTACAACAGTTTTTTGATAATCTAATAATCATCTAATGATATAGTATTTGCTTTACGTAACACAGACAGCACTAGATATTTTCGATGCTACAGGTTAAACTCGCTTCCAATTATATGTTACTTAAATACCAACCTTTTTTTAATGAATCTAATCGACATTTTTACAAACATTAGATTAAGCTTGCATAAGCTGCATAAACTCCCTAAGAAAGAATGAGGATAACAAAGGTGCGCTAAAACGCACCTTTCATTTTGCAAAGGTAATTGCATGTACACAACAGCGGAGAATTAAACCAGTATAAGACCCCAACAATTACGAATCGCTAGTAAAAGCTATTTTATGAAAGCAGAAACGAAAACAATTTTGATGTTAGCAATTGCATGAAAATGATTTTTCGACCATTGTTCCGAAAATTTACTAAAAAATGGGAGACTTTTATCAAGTGGAACGTTAGCGTTGAAAACAAAAGAATATTTATATGATGGCCATTATTGTCTAAAAACTTCAATAGAAAACGTGAATCTTAGAAAAATGTTCAATTTGAAGCAAATCCTTGTCAAGTCGATCCAAAACACAATTTTCCTTCAAATATGTGTGAAATTCATTGCGGCATTTGCTAGATTCAAAATTCCTTTTCGATGCTGCTTTCAGAAAATTGTTTCCACCAGCGATTCGTAGTTATTAAGTGCTATAGTAGCGTGATTTCATCCACTGTTCCCACCGCCCACTGTTGCGAAGGTGATTTTTCTAGCTTCCGACTTTGCGAGATTGTTCACACAAGACGCTTCTGTAGCATTGTAGCAACCTTTTTATTTGTCCGTCTAGCAATTTGTGGCTTTTTTTACTGTTCCAAGAAAGTATTTCTAACTGCTGGCTTTACTTTGTAGACTCGAAGAATCATCGCAGGGACTCAAAATGTAATCCAAAACCTGCAGTAATAACGTTTGATAACTTAACTTAACGTTAGATAACGTGATAGGTACCTACTTTAGGTGGAATCACATCCAAAGATTTTTTATTCTCTTAATTTTTTGTTTTTTTTATCATAATGACTTCTTCAGGTTCCCGCTTTATTTCGTTAATGGCAAAAAAAAAATTTGTTTCCTTTTCTTATTGCCAATATTCTTTTAAAGTAACCTCTTCAAATGAAAAAAATATATCCAAATTCTTAACTTTGTGCATATGTGTATAAGAAGCCAGATGTCGGCAACTGAGAGTTGCCAGTGCAAATTTTCTAAAATTATAAAAACTTGTTAATGTACGTAAGGAGTTTTTTATTAAGTTTTTATATAGATTTGGTTAGGGGTACTATTGGATTTTATTTTGCTCGATCTAAAACTTTTCTGATATAGATATACGATGGATCAGACAAGGTATTATTGATAAAAAAAGCAGGAATATAAAAAAAATCAGTGCATAGCTTCTGGACTTTGGTACAACATTTTTTTTAAGATGATGCGAACCATTCTCTTACTTTCTCTCTCTCTCTCTCTCTCTTTCTGAAAGAAAACAATCTTTGGAAACACACATGCACACAAGTAATCCTGGATTGTTAATGTCGCACCGGTCAAATGTTTATGAAAAATTAAAGGAATTCAAATATTTCGTTTAACTACAGTAATCGACTCGTCATCGATAGAACACATGCACATAACACGTAAGATTTTTCATATGATTTTCATTTGCGATTAATCAGAAGGTTTCATGATCCCTATTTCGGGAATTATATATCAGATTATTTATACAGAAATGTTTTTATGCGCTACACCATTGGTGGTACATGGTAGATTAAGTTCGTGCGAACGCATGTAACACCCAGACCTACCTTGTATTATACAGATATAGGCATGCCTGTCTCTCTGTCCGTCTAATGTCTGTTTATGTAATTTTGTGTTCAAGGCGCAGGTCGCAATTTTTGAGATTGACGTGATTTGGCCCAAAGACGAACGCTATTGAAAATAGTTTGGATCGGCCCACTTTTCCGACGACTTCCCATATAACATTCTATTCTATATATAAAGTCGTTATATGAAAAGTAATTGTAATTTTCAAAATTTCTCTTCAAAACTTGCTCTGTAATAGTATTCATTCTAAATTGGTATGAACAATTTGCCGCTTCCTGAATACACAACCTATGTAAGGTATTTCTTCTTTTTTTGTTAATTTTATTATTAGCAGAGCATGCAAGTATTTGCCAAATAAATCTTTTTCATATCCCGACATTACTCACAGTTAAACTGATTTTGAAATTTTTTAATATGTAAAATAAGAATTATTTTAGAATTCATTCATCTTCTAAGCAAAGCCATTGAGCTATGGTTTGGGCATCACTGACTAATAGCGTAACGATTACATGTGTATTTATGAAGCATATGGTATTTCTGCGCTGATATTTGAGAGAGATGTTGAAAATTGCTTTTGGCGTTTAAAAAGCAAATTCTCTCTCCTATATCATATGTATGCGCATGCCTTCTACGTACGTAAAAGCCAAACATCTTAATATTATTGTTGTTAAATTTTTCTTCGGTAAATTTTTTCGTACGTGGCGACAATGGCCACCCATGATCCTGAAAACATAAAAAAAATCCATCCATATAAGATTCAATACGATGCAGCTTTTCAATGACTGAAGAGAATGTGGTTCGTACTTAAAAAAAAAAAAAACAAAAAACAAAAAAAGAAGAAAAGCGCGCGCAAATGAATTTCGCGTTTTTCGTGGCCGGCCGATCCGCAAAGGAGAGTTTTTGTTAGCATTTTTTTATTGCAGTTTTTCTTGTCTATCCTACGAGTTTGACTATGAGTAGCTAGGTGAGATCGGTTTTTCTGTCTGTGCCTTCGCCAACATTTTTTGCTTTCCTTAATTCAACTCAAACTATTGTAAAGAGTTTATTTTTCCTTTTGATTATTTCTTTTGCATTTGAGCTGTGTGCGTGTGTGCTTGTGTATTGTGGTTTACGATTGTAAGATAGCAGTGATTTTGTTGTATTTCTTGTGAGAGCTTTGCCATAGAACCTCGGCATGTGCTCCTGGTTTGTGCATGTGTGCCTTTCATATCTTATACACATGCCTGACCAATTTTTTGCGGTCATCAGTAGGTTGGAATTGGGTACGTGAGTTTTGGTAAAGACATGACCAATGTACACGAAACGGTAGCATTACTAAATAAAGTTGTATACGTTTTCATTCTTGTTGTTCTTGCTATTTAGCGCATTTGTGTGTGTGTATTTTATTGTTTTTTGCCATCATGTTTACATAGTTGAGTTGAATCTTGATTTTTCTCTGTTTGCATTTTTTTTTTTACGTCTTATATTTATTTACCTTTTTTTTTTCTTGTTTTACATTATCGTCAATATTTGTTCGTTATTGCTAGAGGTTCCTCTTTTTGTTTTGATTTTAAATTTTGTTTACACACACGCACCCGCACACACAGTCATTGAATGTGTACAAAAGCAAAGTTTTATTATTTAACCGTATAATTTAAATAAATATTGACATGTACTTTTATACTTGTTTATTTTATAATTAGTAGTATTTCTAAATAGGGAAATGTATTGCAAAAGTAGCAGGGACATAAAGAAAAGGTAGAAGTAGAAAAGCAAACGATGATCGAAATTTTAATCAGAACGTAAGCAAAATATTCAATACCGAATCGGTCATAGGTACTTCGCTGCCTCGAATTTCAACGCCAATATGTAATTTTTAATTCATTCAATTGGGGTAAAATGTTTTCATTGAACGTATCAGTCTCTTAAAACCGTATTTAGACCCTCGTGTGCTTCCCTCGTGGAAATTTAAAAACGATTAGAGTTTCGTAAGTATTAAGTGGTTGCAAAAATTTTCATCAGCAACTTCTATGGGTAAAAGAGATGGGAAATACCGTTATAGATAACGGTTGAATTCGTTGGTTTTGACCTTCTTCTACATAAAATAACAGTTTTCCATTTAATATTATTGATTTATTCAGCGTACGCCGACGCTTCGGCTAATCATGGAGTACTCAAAATTCTTCTTCTTCCAAATTCATTATTTTTGTTGTTCATTTGAAGAAATCTACCGCCAAAGCCGAACAAACACATTCAAAGGCTTACGGTGGTGCTGCTCCATCATATCCCAGGATTTGATTTCAACGGTAGAACAGTAGCAACACGAATAGACTGAAAATGCTATTTTTTAGGCACTTGTCAAGGATGCACTGTTGCATCTCGAATGCAACCTATGCAGCACTGTAGTGGGACACGGCCCACCACTAAATATCCTACAGCGCTTCGTTTAATGCAGTCATTGAAACAAAGGCCTTTCAAAAAAAGGATTTATACGGGGAACGGCTAAAAAGGTGGTCCTATCCGAATCGTTTTCAATAGACGATCCTTGGATCAAAACATGTCGATGTACCAAATTTCGTCAATATATCTCAAAGATTTGAGGTGTGTACGTTCAAAATAAGAAAATAAGACGGAGACGCAGACTCAAATCGAAGAAAAAAGAGATTTTGAATTTGCACATTGCATACAACCGCACAAACTTAATATATTCTCGTAACACACGAGACATTCTCTTGTGTCGCTTACGTCACTCGTTGTGACGTTATAATTCGTTAGTCGACTTTGAAAATTAGTGCAAATCAGTCCCCAAATCCATCCATAGTTCCAAAATATGAAAACAAAAACTACATTGGATTGGAAAGAATTTTTTGTTTTTTGAGTTTTTTATTCATTATCCATTGCTTAAATATACACTCATATTGTGGAGTAGTCTATCTCAAGGCCTTCTAGGTATTATTTATAACTTCATATACCCTACGTTACACACCCTGTAAGGCATGAAAATGTATCGCTTTCATTTGTTATGTAGTGTGCATTCAACGACCGTATAGCGTACCGTCTTTCTTTAAATCCTATTTAAAATTAATGGGCAAGTGGCATTATTAACGGGTTGATAAAATTAATAGGTTGCGGTGTAAATGAAAGCGCAACTATGAGAGACTAAAAAAAAGGAATGCACAATTCTTAGCCAGACATCAAAAGATAGCGCCTTAACAACCACGACATGTAAAACTCCCTCGCATATAGGAACACGCATGCATACGATGCATACGTGCACTTAAGCGCACGCACTTACTTAACAAACATAAACCACAAAATAAACAACGAAACAATATTTTCTTGTTGCTGGTTATTATGTTTTTTGTTCAGAAACTACGTGTACACGATATTTTAATTTATCCTTATCCTACTTCCGAGAAGACACGCTAAATAACTAAGTAAAGAAATTTGTTAACAGCTTGAGGGGGAGATGTCTATAAGAATTTCCGGTTTCCGCAGTGCGGCAAGAACAATAAAATTGTGTAATACATATTTGAAGAACGAGAGATTATCTCCTTTGGAACAAATAACAAACACAAAAAAAATTTGCACTTTTTTCTTGTTTTGATTTTCAAAGAAATTCCAGGTAAGCAGCAAACAAACAAAAACAATACACAAACACATTCATTCTATGTCTGAGTATACTCCAGGTGAATTCTTGATAACTCAATTTTCTTAAAACTAATGAAATCATTAAAAAATTTCAAGCTATGGCAGTAAGAAGTAAAGACAAGACAGTCTTTAAACTCGACGGAAAAATGTAGAGAACGAAAAGGAATTATGAAGACATTAAAGCGACCACACGAAGCATCATAATAACATATGGAATTGAAATGTGAGGAGAAAACAAAAAGATACAAAAAAACGGCTTGAAACAAAAAAAACGAATTCAACTTTTGTGTGAGTGTAACTAAAAGTGCTATCGGTCTGTTTTTTGATATGCAACGCAAGCTATGCAAATGATTAAAAGAATTGCTTTAATATAAGCAAGTAAAAACACTATATCGTGGCAATGCCCACAATAAAATATCCTGCGTCAGCCTGTATATAGCAACTTTTCTAAATTAGGTTTTACAGGGGAAGTCGTCGAAAACTAGTCCGATTCGTTAGATCGAACACAACAAAATTAGATGGACAGACAGATAGACAATGTTAGATCGACCCAGAAAGTGATTGTGAATCGATCGGTATAATAAAAGGTGGAAACTATTTCAAGTCCTTCGGGATATTGCATACATCTGCACAACCTTAAGATACCTTTGTAGTACGAGAGACGTTTACATCTCCAGTGCTTCTATTATAGAACTTTCGTTGCTGCACTTTCTTTCGCTGCTGAACTTTCGTTGGTAACATTCTCGAGTCATTTTGTACTTTATCTGTATATATATTGTACAGTACATAGTGCATGGTGGTTGAATATACATATATCGCTAATATTTACAAGAATTGTGTTGCTTTTTTTTTTTTTTGATGTATGACTCTAAAGTAGACAAGTGTGAAGTATTTTGCATTTATCTTTTTCAATTTGCAAGACTGACTGGCAAATGCACAAACCATCATCTTAGCGCAATTGAAGTAGCGTCTTGCGGTGAATACAATCATATAAATCCTGATGCGTATTGACTTTTGTTTCCAAAAAAATTTTACATAAGCAAAAAAATATATATCCATGCAGAACTTTTCTGCAGATCTAATATAAATAGAAAATGAATGATACCACCAACAACAATGGCAACATTAACAACAATTATACCGGAAAGAAATACACACAAAAGATAATAATCACACAGTTTCAGTGAAATAAATGATCGGTTCGATTGTTTGCCGACATGATTGTATACATATGTGATCGGATATAGTCTGTATACAGGGAAGAAACTGGTCATTCAGCCAGCCAGACAGCCAGTCAGCCAGTCAGCCAGCCAATGGACAACCAGTCGCAGAAAACTAAAGCATAACAATACAAATTACCTGTTACCATACGCGCGAATATATGAAGAAATTACAGTGTAGTCGCTCTGCCAGTCATTCAGTCAGTCAGTCAGTCAGTCAGTCGACCCGTGATATATACCTTTTCAGCTAGCTACCAACCAACCTGATTCTTACGGAAATACATTCGAATTATAAGACAAATACGAACAGAGAAAAGTATTTTTCCCCTTTTTTTGTTTTTTACAAATTTTCAGTTCTTTTTCTTTTTTGAGAAATTAAATTGTTTCCAAAAAGAAACAACAGCAAAAAAATCACCCTGAAATGAATTCTGTTGTTACGTTATATGCTATTGTAGGCTCAAGAGGTGCTCATCAGAAATTTATATATTCATCAGCAAATGTTTGAAAGATATTTTAAGTTTTTCTTACCGTTTGTAACATTTAGAAATGAAATTTACGCACGCATTTTTACAAGGCATCAATTATTAGTCATGTAATCGATAGGAGTAATTTGGAGCAATTGGGTTAGTTTAAAGTAGTGAATAGAAACCAGTTGATAATGCTTTCATTTCAATCGATATTCCTAAATTTTTTCATATGTTTCTGTAAACGATCGAGTAAGACAAGTGTGCGCATAAGTATCATCATCTTCATTGTAAATATTTTCTACGTATTGATGAACATGAGTTGCTTTAGTCTCTTTCATATGCAAACTACTTCCACAAGCAAGCACTTTCATACACAACTGTTTTATTTGCTTACTGTATTTGCGCATTTTAGACACTTGGACACTTCCGAAAGATGTCAGCCTTCTTCTTAGCATATTGAAGGAAATTGTGTAGCCTAGCCGCAATATTCTAATTTAATTCTCCTCGTTGCCGATTGCGAAGGTATTGGCGGCACGAATGAATGTGAACATTATTTCCCCTTATTCAGGATGTTTAAATTAAGGTGCAATTAACTGTATGCATATCAGGTAGACATTAATACTGACCAGTTGTTCTAAGAAGCTGCATGACTTTCTCAGTGTATGTCTTTTAAATTGTAACTTGTCTATCTGAACGTACTATTTGTATGCACAATTGTAAATTTTAATGCTAATGCGTGCACAACATGATCATTTGAAGCATAGCTCCTATTCTGTACCAAGTTACCGCCATAACTTGAAACGAATTGATTTATTGAGCCTTTCTTTGGGATGGTATTAGCTGAGTTATGGGATTTTGCACTCAAACGAAACCATCTCTAGGAATTCGCCTAAATTAAAAAGCCGCCGCAATATGCAAAAAATCATAACACACGCGGTTTTTCATTTCATCATTCTGTTCGCCTTTATATTAGCAGTTTTGAAATATGCTACCCCCTCTCTATTTCCTTTGGTTAACAACTGTTTCAATCGATAAATGGTTGTCTTCGCTTTCTACGACGATATTGAAAAAAAAAACGGTGCTAATGTAGTTGGCCTCAAAGAAACAATAATGTATTAGTCATATTTCTCTAGCAACGTGCGTAGCTGTCGATTGGTGGTGCTTTAAATAAAATATTTTTTTTATTATTTATTTGAAATATTTGAACTTTTATGCCTATACATAATACATACATACATTATGTTTTCAATACTCCCTCCGGGGAAAGTGCGAACAAGGAGTTCCTGCCTTCAGTTTATCTGAATTGTAAAAGTTCAATAACTATGTTCAAGCTATGTGTTAGCTTGAACTGATGCGCTTTCTTACTACCATATCCGGGAGATTTTATTTAAAATATTCCCTGATCGAATAAACGATGGTTTATTTAGTCTTATTGTAGAAGATATGCATTTTCGTCAATACGCGAAACAATTTGTGTATGACAAACTTATTTATTTATTTATTTTTTGTTTTTTAGTATTAATATTTTCTAGACGTAAATGTAATGAAAAGAAATCAGGAAATGTTTAGATAATTACTGTGATTTCTCATTAATTGTGAATTAAAATTATTCACAATCGATCCGCCAACCTTTTCTTATTCTTTTTCTTTTACTTATTATACAGCCAGTCGACCATGTCTTTTCCAATTCTTATTATTTTATCTACAAGAAATTTCTGTATATATTAAATGCTGCGCATTGAAAGTTCGACTTAAGCCGATTAAAATTCCCGTTTTTTTTTTGTTGCTATTGTTTATGCGTACGATAAGGCTTGGGTCGCCATAAAGATGAGAGTCTTACTTCAAATAACTTAACGTCTTAATAAGAAAATGGGCCTTGGCTAACACAACCAAGCGGTAAGTTTCTCACAAAAAAAAAAAAAGAAAACAAAAGTGGCATCACACGCAGCAAGTGAAAAAATGGAACAGCTTTACTGCACACAACGAATATTGAATACTCTAAGTAAGCACTAATTGAAGTGATTAGATGAGTGGCAGCGTGTGTGTTGTTTCTTTTCATAAGCCTTAAGTTGTGTATTGCCAGGTTGTTGTACTCAGTTTGTTCGCACGTAGCTGACACACAAGCGTCTTACGACTTCAATTTAATGCTTTTATTAAACGCAATGACATTACGTAGCTTACGTTCAAATCGATGAAGCGCACTTTAGCATCACAAGTAAGGTAAAGGTTATGAAAAAATAAATTAAAAAAAAAAACGAAGAGCGAGAAAAAGGTAAAACATATCATTGAATACTTCATTTGTGTTTTGATTCCGCTTTGGTAAAGTTAAGCCGTGAATTTTTAAAGCTTCTTCACTTAAATGTAGAGGGGAAAAAACTATGTATATATAAATTTATAGGGCACACGTTACGGCACACGTTATATACGTAAGATACACTTTTTTTTAATATTTTATAAGAAATATGCAAAAAGGAGATGAAACCAACGGAAATTTTGTATAATTTTTTTAACCTAATTTAAAAAATATTAACATCAAGTGTTTTGTAGTTTTCGAAAGAATAAATAAACTTTGCAATTATACGCATGCACAACCAACTCGTCATGTGATTGTCGTCTGAGGCCGTTTACCTACTCCAGTCTCTCTGTTACACATTTTGTATTTTGTTCCCTTATTTATTTATGCATTTTTTTTCTTGTTTTTCCTTAACACATTTATATATAAAAAAACACACAAACTGTGGTACTTGTGTTTACAGTGTTGTCTGTCTGTTGTTGTTTTTCAAGAAATAATATAAAACATATGTGCGTGTGCGTGTGTTTGTGCATATGTGACCCTCAAATCACATAAGTACCTCTGTGTATGTGTACACTGTACTTACTTATCTATGTATATATATGCGCATGTGAATAAATGCTTTTATATAATATATGTATATATACATATCCATTTAATGTAGGTATTAATAAGAACAGCAGCTGTTACGTTTTCTTCTTTATGGAAATGTTTGTTATTTTCTCATATAAACGGCAAGTTTTTAGTTAACAGTCAGTGAGCTAACAATGTGGGAGGTCTCTGTTGAGAATATACTTTTACGTATGTAGGCAAACGTAAATATCTTCATTTTATTGCAAACAAAAATTTTATGTGTCATTAGAATTGAATTTTTTTTCCTCAAATAATAAATGTAAGTAAATCACATCCGGTTTAAGCCGAATCTTTTGATACCTATCGTTTAATGTCTTTTTAAAAAGTGAATAGCGAGACTAATCGAAACAATTTTTATCAAACACCGTCAGCCCCATTCAAAGGCTCATTATGTGCTGCGGCAATTATTGATGGTCGGCCATAATCGTATGCGGCATTTGATTTCTCTACAGTGTTTACAGCCATGATTCATTGATTCATTTAAATGGATTAAAGGATCATTCGTCTGTTGCTGGCTAGGACCAATTTGTTATAGCTGCTATATGATATACTAAAAAAATTATATGCACAATATGTATGTGTAGCATAGCAAACGAGAAAAATAACATAACGAACATATTTTGCTTATAGAGTAATTTTAATTATAGTCTTAATAGCGAAGTAAGAAAATTGTTACTCAACAATACGTTCTAAGGACTAATTTTTAATTTTCAATACGTTTGCTAATTGTGCACGAACCTGTAAGTGAGTTTCACGATTTAAAACCACTATGATTGCGATTTCAAATCGATCATAGAACTGAATAGAAACAGTAGTTCTAGTTTTAAACGTTAAACAAAGATATGGTATATCTTGAACTCATGAATGATACACGAAAATAAGGAGGAGGAATAAATGCTGTCATTTTGTTTTTTTATAGATTTTAAAAACATGCCTGGAAGATAATTCTAAATACTTACGTATATAAGATTGATGTTCGCTGTTTTTTCCATCGTAGCAACTAAAGACAGGCCAGGACCAGCTGCCGATGTTATTGAAATGATATAAAGATTCGTCCATGACTATCACGAAATTAGCCAAATAAATCCGAAATTAAATGCTGCCACGATATTTCACAACCGTCGAGAAATTATTGAGGATTGCTATCTAACAGCCTTACTTCCAAAAAGCCGGCTTACGATTCTTTGAAAGAAAACAAGTGTTTAATAAAACAAAAACTTCGATTTAATCATAAATGAACATAAAGTTCACTTTATGGTCCTTCAAATTTTCAAAAATAACTCGATCCGCTCCATTCGTACTACAGCTGTCAGCAAATGATTTCACACGACATACAACTTTGTGTCATAACAACTGCAAAGCACTGTTTTCAAGTCCAAGGGATAGTTGAATAGTAGCGATACTTTTGCTATATATATTTATATATATATGTATATATATATATAGGTAGATGCACACGGCTTAATGTTCGCTTTAAGCCAAGTTCGTCACTTGTTTTAGAGTATAGAGTCATCAACGTTAATGCTGCTGTCTTTGTTGTCGTTGGCGTTTTTGTTTTACAAGTTAAGTCTCATGCTGTTTTTTGGTCTGAATTTTTCTTGTTTCCTTATAACTTCCCGAAAATAAAAAAACGAAACAATATGAAAAAACTCTCTACGGGATTTTCTTAAATATTCTTTTAACTAATGTCAGTCGCATCTCATAGAGAGAAGGAGAAATATTTGTTACTTTTTCCTTTTTGCTTGTTTTTGGTAAAAATCACAAGACAGACCAAACCTCTAAGTTACGTTTATTCGAACACGAGAGTGTACATACATGCATGCCAACATACGTCCATTGTATATTTCAAGTAGATTATGTTATATGCACACGTATGTATGAAGACGTTACTAACACAACAGCAGGATTTCTTTAAAGGCTGTTAACACTTTTATGGCTCAACAGACGGGCGTTTCTCGCTTGCTTGCTTGCTCGCTTCTTTTTGCTGATTTTTGTTTTCTGTGAATTTTACCCTGTGTACCGCATTACTTTACTTCTTTTTTTTTTTAAGAAGCATGAGAATTTTATAATGCTTATGTGTATGTATGTTTGTGTGTGATAATAGCAGTGAACATATCTTTATCTTTACAGAGTCTTTCTGTAAGGTTTATTTGTTTCTTCTGCTTTCTTCCTTAATCCTCCTATTTCACATAGGGCGACGTTGTCAATGACAATTCAATATTCAATGCATTTGAGAAACTGAAGAAAACATGTCATTTTCAATGATTTATTGCTTCGACAACAAATATCTGTATTGTCTGCCGTTTTCAACATGTGATAATAATGAATATTTAGATAAATGTTTAAATTTTGAAAAAGATTATGTCTTCCTTAAGCGCATTGATGGTACATGGAGGATCAGGTAGAGGTTTTCAAGTATTCATACGATATAACGATTGTGATACTGAGTATAATAACTTTGCGAAAGTGTATGTAACACCAAAGAAGACTTAATGTAGATGCAACTTTTATTTTACTATGAATGATTCAGAATCGTTCCATAAATCGATTTGGTCTTTTCTGTCCGTGTTCTTATGTTTAACTTACAATTCACAACTTTTGAAGGAATTCGGTACGCTGACTACCTTTGAACCAAGTCGATGCGCTATTGCTAACAGATGGGACGGGACCGTTTAAAACTGGTGTGGCATCCTTCTGTTGACTGATCGTGTTTTGGACCAAGAACGATCCGTTGTTGGTAAGGGTTGGATTCAATATTTCTCGACGAAAAACGTTAAGAGTATTTTAAAATGATGCGAAAAATTTGGATCTGATATGGCAATTTTCTGAACCGACTTCCATGTAACTGTTGTTAAGAAAATTATAGTTAAAAGAAAAGATCCTGCTATAACAGATATTTGGCATAAAGATGAATTGCGGTAAGGTTGATTCACGTAACTCTGTTTTTTTAATATCATTCAGAGAATGTCCCCTATTTGTGTAACACGGTGTCTGCCAGAAAGAAGAGTGGCAAGAGAGAGAAATAAGGAAATAAGGGTCTGTGATCGATGCCTTTACCAACTGAACACTTACTATAGTTACAACCAAAAAAAAACTCCGCTCTGACTTCGTGGTTGCGGTCCTTACATTCTTCTTATCTATTAAGTTTCCAATGAAAAATAATTGTAGTTGTATTATCATGAAAACGAATGGGTATCCACATTAGGCGAAGTTAGGTAGAGTATGTGATATTCGGTCTTGCTGTAATGTTTTTATTTGTTTTCGTTATGATATAAGTTCACTAATAACCGTTACTAATAACACTAAATGCAGTCAGTGTTTTTGTTACTAAGAAATTCGTTTTTACGAATAAAATAAGAAAATTGAAGAAGATTCACTTTATTTGATGTCATTTAAACTGCCTGCGTTCCGCATATGTCTCCTGTAGCCACACCCTATACCTAGTGTGATACACGATAAATGAAGGTTGTAAGGATAATAATATGTTGCGTATGTTAAATTAATATGAAAAAGATGAACGGGACAGAATCGTTTTCCGAATCTCCCCCCGTCTAAATGTTCTTACGTAAAGTAGGCTTCCCCCCGGTACGACGATAATAAAGTCGAACTTTTAGTTATTTATGAGAACACTGGTAGTGAGATGATGCCTAAATTTATTGCGCTATGCGTAGACCACATTCGTTTATTTTTCGAACCCTCCCTCATATAAAGTTTCTCATCAAATGTGAGCTTTTATCTGGCGAAAACGTGCCAGTTATGATATCTATGAGAAAAATAGGTCACGAAGATTAGCTACACCACACTAACTCAAATTGTAAAAAATCAAGTGTGAAGTTCGACTTACGCGGATTATCGACGGCGTGAAGTCCAAGCCAATACGCTTCTCTTGTAGGTATCAAATGAGGTCAATGCATTATAAATTCCTCAAGCGAGAAGAAACCTTCACTAGGAAGTTTCCTTGACAACAACGCTGATGCATTTATATAAGTCGAAAAGTAAAGAAAGAATGCTTATGTTATATAATATGAAAAGGTGACTGTTTAGCATAAAACGTTCGATTACGTATTGCAAAATCCAAAAAGAAGGAAACATTAGAAGTGCGAGATACTACCTTACCGTCTACTTTCTTTCGACTATAACTTGTTCAAATATTCCAGTTTTAAGATCGAATTGCAGCTAAAAATTTACTTTCGTTTTACTTTCGACGGGGAATTCACCTCACGACAGAAAGATAGTGGCTTACCTATATCCATATAGCCTTTGCATTACTTCATACCATATAGCCTTTGAATTAAGCATACTATTAGTTATAGAGTAGGAATGTGACTGATTTGGTAGAAACAACATATTTGTGCTTCCGAACTTTCAAACACTTACTGCAGTTATACTTAAAAATTAAAAAAAAGTACTTGGATAAATGATATCATACTTCAATCCCAGTAAGCATTCAGGTCGTTATGAGAAATAATTCTGTGACGTAAGAAAAAGTTACAATTTTCATTCCGTCGGGATTAACAAATAGGGACAGAGGTCCAACGATGAATCAGAGTTAACATCATTATTAGCAAGGAGAAGTTTCGGTGGTGTACAACAAGCAAAGGCCGAGAAAAAATACTGCCCTAAGTGAAAAACTTGTTTCTGATATGAAGTACCTTGGATCCGAAGGGAACTCGTTATCTGGACTTAAGCAAATGATATGAAGAAGAGAAAATTCAGACTTAATATCGCATCAGGCAACTGTGAAAACTCTAAAGTGACGCAATTCACAGGAAGCTTGGTGGCAAAAATTTCAAGTTCAAGCTGCTTGCGACTAGGTGCACATGCGAAGACAAGCACATGACAAATTCACGTATATGAATAAGATTGTGTGTATGCGTCCATGTCTTTACCCGAATAGTCCTTAGATTACTGATACAGTTTTACTAATTAAGAGACGTTCCAATGCATCACCATTTCCAATCGCAGTAGTGGTTGCTTTATTCTCATTGACAGCAATTTTTATGAATATGTTGAAGATCTAATTAGTAAAATCTGGTTGGATTGGCTTTCTTCTGAACCAAGATGATTTTCAGTTTATGTAGATTTCATGCACATAAAGGCTTATTTTCAGAGCATGTTCACCTATTAATTATCTATCGAGTAAGTAAGTTTGATAAACAGCTGAGTTAGATGCTGCATTAGTTTCAGAATTATCGATTCAGATGTCGCTCTGTGTCCCAAGTGTTTCTAATTGAAGATCGATTTAAAAAATCCGTTCTCAATCCAATGCTCGTATAGGATGTTCCCTCATTGGACATATTTCATCTACTTTTCATAGAATATTAAATCTGTGCTCTGGTTACTACAACACCAGCAAAATTGCGAAAGATATCTGTATATAAAGTTAAACTGACTAAAAGTAGTTTAGACACGCCCAATACATTAATAATCACAATTTGTAGTTCTCTTGTGCGAACATTTGTCTTTATAATGTTTTCATTATTTAATTGAAAAATTGTTTTCATTGCAAATTTCTTCTTTTTTTTTAAATTATGAGAAACATGTAGTTATTCTTTGATTAAGAAGTTTCCTTATAATTGTGAGCCCCAGTTATGAGTGTCTACATGTCCTTGGCTATCGGTCTTTTAAAGTGTTCATGCGAACGGTTCTAATTTGGTGCGGAAAGGTAGAGAATGTTGCTCATCACCTGATCTTCGGTCTCCGGTTTTTCCGATATCCTCAAATTATTAGGCCTGTTCACATGGCCTGATTCATTGACTGTTCATCTAAATCAAACGGTAATTCCGTGTTTTTTTTTCTTGAAAAACAGTTGTCGCCATAATACGATATTCTTTGGATAAATAAGTCTTTCGTTTTGACGTATCCCAACCACTTGATTTATTTTACTGACTTGAATATGGATTACTATGCGTAATGGCATCTATTAAAGAAAAGATCCATAATTAGGCAGGGAGGAGTAGCAGAGTAGTAGTATCGTCTGGCTCACTTTATTAGAATAGCAAATATACTATTCTTGATGATTAAAGCGGCCTTTGATTCTTCCGCGACTTCTTAATTTATATTCGTTTAACCTCACCATTGCTAAGATTTCTTCTTTTCACAATTTAATCCCTTAAGAGAGCAACGTGTTTTCGTTTTAAATACTAAACTAATTTAATTCATTTTAATAAATTTTTTTAATCGTCTTTTTAAATCAATTAGTTCTACTTTGTGCGAACATATGCATATAAATATGTTATAACATATGTATATTAGTTAGAAGTTACTAAAACAAGTCCGTATAAAAAGCACTCGAGAAGGCCAAAGTGTCAATAAAGTGGCCTATGGCTCACCATTGAATACCCTTCAGTACCTTACATTTAATTGATATGATGACTTTAGATAAGAACGCGTTATATGGGATTTAGTCAGAAAACCATTGCGCCGATCCGAATCATTGCGCCAAATCACGTAAGTGTAGAGAATTTCATCAAAATATGTTAAAAATTGCGATCTGTGGGTTGAACGCAAGGAAACAAAATTGACAGACGGACAGACAGAAAAGATCTAGCAGTCTGCCATTACGAGAGGAGTACGGTTGTATTGCAGTACATTACGATCAAATAATTCATTTAAAAATACAAAGGGGCTGTCAGATGTTGAAGTGATGACCATACAGCCAGAATTGTCACTATAATACCAAGTTGCTTGTGGCAAATTGGAGTTCCCCAACGCTATGACTACATCAGTAGGTTTACACTTTTCGTTCACGTCACAAATGAGAGCAGCATGTTTCTTATAAATGATGATATCCGCATTTAGGGAAATGTAGGAGCAAGTTATGTATCACTGTTTATTGGCAATTTTCGCCCGAATGGCAATAAATTCAACGTAGGGACGAGTAGGAAATTCAATTGAATAGGACGGGACTGTAGCAGATATGGCAATTAAGACACCACCACCAGTGCGATCCAGTCGATCCTTTCTGAAAACCTGGAAAGCATTGTGAAAAAGTTCCGACGAATGTAAATCAGGCTTTAACCAAGTTTCAGTGAAGGTCAAACAGGAAAACTCCGTGCTCACTTAATTTGGGTAAGTAGAGCGAATTTTCGAGTTTACGCACCTAACTTTTTGGTAATTGAAAGTTACTGGGCCTGACGAAGCATTTAGTTTTTTAGGGGTGGAAAAGCAAACGACGTTTACAGAGTCCATCCCGAGGAATGAATATCTTAATTGAGGTTCCAAATACCCACAATAGTTTATTTGAGGAAAATTTTTATATATTCAGTCGGAACTAATACTTTAAAAGACGAGATAGCTCTTACTGACGGATGGGACTTTTGCAGCCAGATAACTTTTTATGTTATCCGCAGAGGCATCAGGCGGCCAGTTTTGACACGAATGTTGTCTTTCGGGGGGTACTGGCGACAAGCAGACGTCATCCCTACTGCAAACAATTGAATTTGCAGGTAGGGAGTTTTGAGTTGGCGAGAATATAATGCGGTCGACCACACTTGCACCCCGAACAGCCAGGGGGAGAGGTGGATTTGTTATTTTTATTTTTCATCTTATGGAATTTTTAGCTATTCATAGAGCAAGTCGCAAGCGGAATGGCAAAATAAATATGCCATATTCTTTGCACGTTACATGTGTACAAAGATAGAAAAATGTTGAAAGAAGGAGCAAAACACAGAAACGCTTTTTCCCTTAAAGTCATGTTTTGCAGTCACACACTAAATAAGAAAGTCGTAAAAAATACTGTTTGCTGTGACCACCAAAGAAAGAAAATAGCAATTGAATGTCGGTGAGAAATAAGTGAGTTTGGCACGAACCTTGGATACTCACCATCTGTAACTAGGATACAGAAAAAATCGTATTTTTTGTAGACTCTTTGCAGTTATATTGCGGACATTTTCGGTATTATATTTGCTAAAATAATTAGCGTTAATTGCATTGGAAATTTCATCAATGACAGATTTCGTTGGATGCGTCTTTATATACTTTCTCAAAGGGTAATAAAATTATTATCAATTCTTTTCAAATCTTATAAAAATGAGTAACGGACAGACGGAGAGATTGCTAAGAAAATTTTAAGCAAACTTGCTCACGTGTTGCAAACGAAATGCAAAAACTAACATACTTTCAATTTTCAGATAATAGACATAAAAATGTTGAATATTAAGTTATTTCTTCAAAATGTACATACAACGCAACGCGCACGGCCACACACGGCGGATAAGGTCGTTAATTATCTGAAACATTTATGTTTGTACACGGCATACACTTCTTTTGAACTTAAAGTTTAGAAAAATTTTAGGTTTAAAAAAAACCAAAGAATAATAAAAAAAAACCAATCAATCTTTTAGTTGATGATTTTTGATTATAACAATATTAAAAAGTTGTTTGATTGATAGGTAGACAGACGTTTGGTTTTTTCTCGTTTTAGTTTAATGTACAGCTGGCAGCTGCTGCTGTACCCCAATTATACTTTTTTTCAAGATTTCTCTAAACCGGCAAAATATGCTTTAAATTTGAAGGCTTTTTTCAATTGTTAGCCCTTTTGTTAAAAGCGGAGGGGAATGAATGAATAACTTCTCATTCAAATAAATGCAAAGATTAAAAAAAAACGGAAAAAATTGAAATAAGATAAACACACAACACTATAAAAAATGTAAACAAGACCAACATTAAAGGACCACCCAGACTGAGTCAATTTCCGATTTCCAGTTTTGTTAATAAACAACAAAAATAAGGGCAAGATTTCGTAATCGTTTTGAATTAAAAGACAAGTGAAAATACTACGGGGGGACGCGGCAAACTATTACCAAATACTCTACACCACTTTGTTTAATATAATTATTCATGTAACCCGTTTTCAAAATCAGGCTTTCTATAGGGACGAGTCGAACAAATGGTCCGAACTATTTTCAATACTGTTCGTCCTTGAGCCAAAACATCTCAGTGCACCGAATTTCATCAAAATAGTTTAGAAATTACTGTCTGTAAACCAGAGAACACAGCACAGACAGATGGGCAGACAAGCCTAGATTGATTCTAGGTGTTGTGTAGATCCGCATAAACTTAACATACCTTTGGATCACAAGTGGTGTAGGGGATAGTGATATTTATTTTTAGTTGAATTTCAAGTGAACGTAACGCTTCTTTCACGTGCGTTCTCTCTTTGCAAGGTACAAAAATACAAATCAAAGGCATAAAATAAAGAAATAATAAAAAAGAATATAGTGTTTTTACTTGATTTAATTCACTTAGTGTAACTCGAACATAAATTTTTCTTATCTACATGGCTTCAATATTTTAATAAAGCGGTTAAAATTTATAATTACAAGAAGAAGGATTCGCTGAATGATTACTTATGAATATATTCAATATCAATGCGTCAAATATTTTCAAAGCATCGAGAATTAACGATTCCAACTGATTATATTTTAACTGTTACAAAAATTCCTTCCTTAACCCTTGGTGCTCCGTAAGCGCCGTTATGGCACCATCGATGTTTACAAAGTGTAGTTTGCGTTCAACGACTAGCAGATTCCGTGTTCAAAGTTGCTGTACGCTCTTAGTGAATTTTGTTCTATGTTCGGTACATTTACCCTTGAAATTTGAACAGTTGCCCGACCAGCAATAGTAATAGACAGTTTCCGGATGGAACGTAGAAAAGATTGTAGCACCATTTCCGAAGACAGGTAAAGTGAAAACCTTCATGTAATGTGAAGTGGCACGAAAAAGGATTGTGTAGTGTTCCGGAAGACGTGAAAGAACCGGTTATTGTCACACACGCCCAAATAAGCCACGTATGCATACGGGACATTGTTTCTATAGGCATCGCACTATTTTGACACTCGGAGTTCAAAGGGCTAATTCTTAAATATTAAAAGTCTTGAATGCAAAAACTTACACCGAAGTACTTCCGAAGAGGCTTCGTCGAAAATAACAAAGATAATTGTTATATAACGATGTGATTTTTTTCTTTACAGGGTAAAGCCCGCGGCAATCGTACTTCGATTTATTTGCGTTCAGTATTTCAATCACACCTCGAATCTCTGGGTAATTCAGTACAAAAACATGCAGGCAAAGTGTTATTTGTTGCCATTCTAGTGTTAAGTACATTTTGTGTTGGCCTCAAATCTGCTCAAATACACTCGAAAGTTCACCAATTATGGATACAAGAGGGCGGTAGGCTAGAAGCTGAATTAGCCTATACGCAAAGAACTATTGGAGAAGCGGAGAGTTCAACGCATCAATTATTAATACAAACGGCTCACGATCCTAATGCCTCTATACTGCATCCGCAAGCTTTGCTTACACATCTCGAAGTTTTAAAAAAGGCCACCGCCGTTAAGATACACATGTTCGATGCCGATTGGAGTTTAAGGGATATGTGTAATTCGCCAACTACGCCCAGTTTCGAAGGTCCTTATTTCATAGAACAAATATTTAAACATTTAATACCATGTTCTATAATAACACCTTTGGATTGCTTTTGGGAAGGGGGTCAGCTGCTAGGTCCTGAGTTTCCTGTGAAAATACCGTAAGCTTTTCTCTCTAGTTCTTCACTAATGCGAAAACTAATTTTTTTTACAAATTACAGTGGCATTGATACAAATATTACTTGGAGCACTTTGAATCCTTCTAGTCTAATGCAAAAGATGAAGAAACAAATGAGCGATCAGAAAATCTCGTTTGATTTTGGTACTATGGAACAATACATGAAAAGAGCTGCTATAACGTCCGGTTATACTGAAAAACCCTGCTTAAATCCTAAAGATCCTCATTGCCCGGAAACAGCGCCAAATAAAATGAGTAAACAACCCTTAGACGTGGGCGCTATACTGACCGGTGGCTGTTACGGTTTCGCTGCCAAGTATATGCACTGGCCTGAAGAGTTGATTGTAGGCGGTGTGGTGCGCAACCGCACTGGGCATTTACGAAAAGCTAAAGGTCTTCAAACTGTAGTCCAATTAATGACTGAAAAGGAAATGTATGACGTATGGAACGAGCACTACAAAGTTCATCATATTGCTTGGACGCAAGAAAAAGCTGCCGAAGTGTTAAATGCCTGGCAAAGAAATTTCACCAAAGAGGTGGAAAAGTTAATGCAAAGCTCTCGCGTTTCTCACAATTATGATGTCTATGTTTTTTCCTCGGCCACCCTGGATGATATACTTGAGAAATTTTCTAATCCCAGTCCTATTAGTATTGTTATTGGCGTTATAGCCACCGTGTTGTATGCCTTTTTTACATTGATTCGCTGGCGTGATCCGGTTAAAGGACAAAGTAGTGTAGGTGTGGCCGGAGTTTTGCTAATGGGTTTTTCTACTGCGGCCGGCCTAGGCTTGTGTGCTATACTGGGCATTGTCTTCAACGCAGCCAGTACGCAAGTCGTGCCTTTTTTGGCTTTGGGTTTGGGAGTGGACCACATTTTCATGCTCACTGCTGCTTACGCGGAAAGTAATCGTAAAGAGCAAACTAAATATATACTAAAAAAAGTTGGGCCCAGTATTTTATTTAGTGCATGCACCACCGCGGGATCGTTTTTTGCTGCTGTCTTTATACCAGTGCCAGCCTTGAAAGTTTTTTGTCTACAAGCAGCCGTAGTAATGTGCTTTAATTTGGCCGCTGCTTTGCTAGTATTTCCGGCGATGATATCTTTAGATTTGAGAAGACGCACCGCAGGAAGAGCAGATCTATTTTGTCTATGTTTTCCTATATGGAAAGAGAAATCCACATTAGCCGGAACAATGAATAACAATTTGTCAACTTCTCATTATATGCACACCAATCGTTTACGCAACATTACTACCATGATACCCAAAAATTTAAACAACTCTAGAACCCCTCCAATTCCAGTAAGCGATTCGGCAAATACTGATGCAACTGCTGCCGCACAAGAGGAAGCGCTACTTAATTGCTCTACTGAAAAGCGCTTGCCATCGCTTTCATTGGCTAAATTTGCATACAAATACTATACACCGTTTATTTTAAAAAGTTGGATGAAGTTCCTAATAACTATTACTTTCATAGGCACAGTGGTATTCAGTTTATTAGCCTCTACTAAGCTACAGGATGGCTTGGATTTAATCGATGTGGTGCCTAAAGAAACGAATGAATACAAATTCTTAAGCGCTCAGACTTCGATGTTCGGCTTCTATAGTATGTACGCCGTTACTCAAGGAAATTTTGAGTATCCCAACAATCAACGTTTATTGCATGATTACCATGAGGCATTTGTTCGCGTGCCACATGTAATTAAGAACGACAATGGCGGTTTGCCAGAGTTTTGGTTGTCGTTGTTTCGCGATTGGTTGCGAAATCTGCAAAAGATTTTTGATCATGAATTCAAAGATGGTCGACTAAATCAAGAAGGCTGGTATGCAAATGCCTCTAGTGATGCTATATTGGCTTATAAGCTGCTGGTGCAAACAGGCTATGTTGATAATCCTGTGGATAAGAGTTTAGTAACACAGCACCGCTTAGTCGATCAGGACGGGATAATAAATTCGAAAGCGTTCTATAATTATTTGTCGGCCTGGGCAACAAACGATGTCTTTGCTTATGGAGCTTCGCAGGTAGATTGAGCTAGCTTTTAGAATAGGAAGGTAATGTGAAAGTTTTTCTTTTTCTAACAAAGGGAAAATTACATCCTGAGCCTCGTCAGTATTATCACGAGCCCACTGAATATGACTTGAAAATTCCGAAAAGTTTGCCACTGGTTTACGCACAGATGCCTTTCTACTTGCACGGTCTCACCGATACCTCAGAAATTAAATCATTGATTTCCCATATTCGCGATTTAAGTGTACGTTTCGAAGCTCGAGGCCTACCAAATTATCCCTCAGGTCAGTACGATTATTTTTTTTAGTAATTAAATGAATTCATATAATGTTCAATATTTATAGGTATACCCTTTATTTTCTGGGAGCAATATATGACTTTGCGTTCCTCCTTGGCGTTGATATTATGCTGTTGTATTTTGGCTGCTTTTATGTTAGTTTCGATACTATTACTCTCCGTATGGGCTGCTCTGCTGGTAGTCTTTAACGTCGTGGCTTCTTTGGCACAAGTTTTCGGCGCTATGACTTTGTTGGGGATTAAATTGTCAGCTCTACCTGCTGTTATACTCATACTGAGTGTGGGAATGATAGTATGCTTTACTGTGAATATATCCCTGGTAACAATTAACGTTCAAAGCAATTTTTATTCTTCATGTTTAATCAAATATTTTTTAGGGTTTCATGACTTCGGTTGGAAATCGGGAACGTCGCATTCTCTTGTCTATGCAAGTTTCTATGGGTCCCTTAACGCACAGTATTTTAACATCGACTCTCGCTGTCCTCATGCTTTCTACTTCGCCCTTTGAATTTGTTATAAGGCATTTCTTTTGGTTACTTCTCATTGTTTTAAGTGTTGGTGCCTTTAATAGCCTCGTGGTCTTCCCTATAATACTGAGCATGATAGGGCCTGAAGCTGAACTGGTACCTCTTGAATATCCCGATCGAATATCCACCCCCTCTCCAGTACTAACGCGCAGTAATAAACGTGTTAATAAAACCGTGGTAGTTCACGGAGGCTCATCATCTCGCTCCTCGACACGTTCTTGCCAGAAACCTCATTATCATTCTAAAGATATTAATGTTAACAATCCTTCTTTAACCACCATCACCGAAGAACCACCGTCGTGGAAATCTTCATCGTCTTCCATACAAATGAATAATGAATGGATACATAACGGCGGAAGCGGAGGCGGGATAGGGCAACAAGGAGCCCATTATAGCAACAATCTTAACTACGGAACAAATATGAACAATTGCCACTATCAGCATTCAACACCATCGCAAGCAATGCATCAAAATATACACTATAATCAGCCGTTATACAGTACAAACGGATTGCGTCCACCACCAACGCTACCGCAATGTCAAGCACATCATTCGCTTAATAATATAACACCGCATCCAGCGCAGCCGCCACAATCGACAACGTCACAACTAAATTCCCATCAGCAACAGCCATCAATGTCGCAGGAATCACAAACGAATAAAAACGTAAATACCTTTCCACCAGAACTGCAAAGTATTGTTGTACAACCGGAAGTCACGGTCGAAACACATCATTCAGATTCAAATACCACGAAAGTAACGGCCACTGCCAATATTAAAGTTGAATTGGTAACTCCCGGTCGAGCAGTGCGCAGTTATAATTTCACAAGTTAGCCGTAAACTGCTTCTCAGCTCCTAATTCCCCCTATCTACCCGCCTAATTAATTAGATAAGTTCATTAAATCGATCAAACGCTAATGTTATTATCTTCACTTCTACCCAAAACAAGCAAGTATTGAATATTTGTGAATAGTATATTTGTAGTAGACCTGATTTTAAGCCAAAATGAGTTAATAACGAAAAATAAGATCACGTGAAAAAACTATAAACACACACTCTCTCCCTCTATCTTTCTCTCTCTCTCTCTTTCTCTCTCTCTCTCTCTCTCTCTCTCTCTCTCCCTATATATCTCTATTGAATATTTGTGAATAGTATATTTGTAGTAGA